>CAUYON010202104.1:0-12100 GCA_963573935.1 Arctocebus calabarensis
ATCTTAGCAGGGTACTGGTGAAACTTATTAAAGGTAGAGTATCAATGTCTTTATATAGTGATCAAGAAAATGCCACGAAGGCTATCTGTAACAGTACGATCAAAATATTTCTGAATGTATATGAATCATGCCCTATGATTGTACCAATGTACACAATTATGATTCAATAAAATTATAACAACAACAACAAAAAAGTCTCTTCATTTGTGGTAAGCTGCTCGGGAAAACTACCACGCTCTCTCCTGGGGACCCAGCTCCTGCCCCATCTCGTCCAGGAAGTCTTCCTTTTGCTCCACCACTCAGGACCCTCCCTTGCCTTCCTCACTCTGTGAACTCCTGAAAGGTGCAACTGGTGGCCTTGCCCTTGGGGTCTCACAGCATAAATGTCATCTCAGCGTCTACAATGACACTTCACCAAGTGTAGAAGGCTAAATAACAACCCCAAAAGATATCCAGGTTCAAGTCCTGGGACCAGTGACTGTTACCTTAAATGGCAGAAAAGAGCTTTGCAGACATGATTAAACGCAGGCTGTCTAGGTGAGCCCTCCAAGGCCATAGTGTCCTCACAGACGGGCCAAGGGAGGCCTAATGCTCACAGAAGAGAAGAGACGTGCCCACGGGGTTAGAGGGTGGAGCAGGCAGCCTCGCCACGAGTGCCAACATCCAGGAAGCCAAAGAGGCATGAAAGGACGGGTGGCTTTCGTGCCACCCCACCGGGAGGGTGGCCCCTGCTGACACCAGGCTTCCAGCCCCGCGCCACGAATCCCAGACTTTCAGACTCCAGGCTGTGAGAGAACATGGCTGTCTTGCTTTAAGACACCAAGTCTCGGCTCGGAGTCTGTGGCTCGACGGGCTAAGGCGCCAGCCACGTACACCTGAGCTGGCGGGTTCGAATCCACCCCGGACCCGCCAAAACAATGACAGCTGCAACCAAAAAATGGTCAGGTGTTGTGGCGGGCGCCTGTAGTCCCAGCTACTTGGGAGTCGGAGGCAGGAGACTCGCTTGAGCCCAGGAATTGGAGGTTGCTGTGAGCTGTGATACCATGGCACTCTATCCAGGGTGACAGCTTGAGGCTCTGTCTCACAAAAAAAAAAAAAAAAAAAAAAAGGCACCAAGTCTGTGTGCATTTGTTCCTAGCTGCACACCTAACGAGGATTCCAGGCCTTCTAAAGTGACCTTCATCCCAGTCAAAACTTGTTTTCTCAACAGCTTCCTCAAGTTTGGCGTCAGGGAGGAATAAAACCGAGTTATCTCCATTCATTCTAATGACAGCCCCTTTGTGCTCTCAGAGTCGATGAAGTTTTTAAAGGAAGGGATTTGAACTCCTCAAACTAACCTCTGATTGGTGGGCTTAATGTAAAGAAAGGAAGCGAACTGAAGCTGCCTGCAGCCGGGCGCAGAAAGGGCAGCGAACCAGTCCTGGGCACACTGTCCCCTCCGGAGTGGGGATCTGCTCTCGAGTGTTACCTCCTTAGTCTGTGCTCTAGAAACTCTGTGTTTGCTCTCAGTGGCTCAATGTCATCCAGCCAGCGCCTGGCGTACAGTAAATCCTGGGTCCTGATGGGAAATAATTGCTGATGGCACCAATCTCTGACTGCCAGAGAGGCAGGGTGGAGTCCCTGGCGTAAGTCTGTCACCTGCTTGTATAGGTTGGTGGTCAGTCAAACCTCTGCAGCCTAATTCCTGCCCATAAAATGGAACTCCTTATTCACATTACTGCAACTCACAGCAGTGTTTTTCAGCCTTTTTTATCTTTTATCTTTGAACCTATAATTAAACTTCCACAGCACACTTAAATTATGTTGATCCCAAAAAAAAGAGTAAAGAAAAAGAAATATTCTTTCTGTACTTTGAACTTGTTTTGACAATAATTTAATTAATAGTCTTTTTTTTTTTTTTTTTTTTTGTAGAGACAGAGTCTCACTTTATTGCTCTCGGTAGAGTGCTGTGGCATCAGAGCTCACAGCAACCTCCAACTCCTGGGCTTAGGCGATTTTCTTGCCTCAGTCTCCCGAGTAGCTGGGACTAAAGGCGCCCGTCACAATGCCCGGCTATTTTTCCTCAGTATGTGGGGCCAGCGCCCTACTTGCTGAGTCACAGGCACCACCCTAATTAATGATTCTTAAAATTTTTGCAGTACACCTAAGTCTCTCATGGCACACAGCACAGCAGTTGAAAAATCATTGACATTGCTCCTAAACCTGAATCTTTCCCCCAACTTTCCCCAAGGTCTATGCAATTTATAATAATTTCTTATTTTTATTTTTTGTTTTGTGTATGAGACAGAGTCTTACTCTGTCACCCTGGGTAGTGTGTTGTGGGATTATAGCTCACAGCAACCTCAAACTCTTGAGCGCAAGTGATCCTCTTGCCTTAGTTTCCCAAGTAGCTGGGACTACAGGCACCTACTACAATGCCCACTCAGTTTTTCTATTTTTAGTAGAGACTGAGTCTTGCTCTTACTCAGGCTGGTCTTGAACTCCTGAGCTCAAGGAATCCACCTGTCTGGGCCTCCCAGAGTGTTGGGATTACAGGTGTAACCCACTGCACCCGGCCTATAATTTCTTATTTTCAGCAACATATACCTCTAGTTCTCTGTGAAAATTAGCCCTGTGAAGCAGATGAACTCATTCTGTGCAGTGCTAACTTCCGTGAGACCTCTGGAAAGAACTCTAAGCCAAAGCCCCACAGAAGTAACTTCTGGATGGCTGCTCAGGTTAACACAGAGTGAGAAGCTGTAATCGTCAGCCCCCAAAGCAGTCCTTAATGCTGCAAATCACAGCAGCCGTAATAAACATTCTAAGTGATATTAATATTAAAATATGGGAAGCACTACCTCCATATATCTTGCCACTTCCCTAAAAGTATTCTTTCTCAACATTTTTGTTTATGCTCCCTCCACTTAGTTCTTTTAAAAGTCCAAAAATAGTACTCAACACTGGCTTGGTGCCTGTGGCTCAACAGGCTAAGGCGCCAGCCACATACACCTGAGCTGGCGGGTTCGAATCCAGCCCGGGCCCACCAAACAACAATGATGGCTGCAACCAAAAAATGGCCAGGCGTTGTGGCGGGCGCCTGTAGTCCCAGCTACTTGGGAGATGGAGGCAAGAGACTCGCTTGAGCCCAGGAATTGGAGGTTGCTGTGATCTGTGATGTCACAGCACTCTATCCAGGGTGACAGCTTGAGGCTCTGTCTCAAAAAAAAAAAAAAAAAGTACTCAACACTAATATGAAGCCAGTAGACAATCTAAAACATGCCCACACAAAAGAAAGACTCAATTCAGTTCAAGGTTGGGGGCTGCGGGGAGAGTAGTGGGGGGAAAGGGATGGGTGAGCTCCCACCTACTGGGCACAGTGTAAGAGGATGTGGGCACATCTCCTGGGTGCGGGACACAGCTACAACAGGAAGGGTCCATATCTAACAAATCTAATCATTTGTACCCTCATATTAACCTGGAAAAAAGTTCAAAACTAAATCACCGAATGAGAGACTGACTGTAGGGTTAGCTCTAGCACTGATGCCAAAATAATCCCCAAAGCCCCTCCCCCAGTTTGCCTTCATTCAACAAAACTATATTTTGTTTTGTTGCTACTTTCAAACCTTAGAGAGACTCTCAGGAAAGGAATTCCTGCATATAGAAATAGAGGAAATTCCTGCAAATGCCCTGTGGAATATTTGAACCAACGGTGCTTGGGGCAAAACCCACCTGTGTGTGGGAAGGCTTTCACTCTGTGCAGTTACTTAGTCCCAGTTAGGTCGGCCTGATGGTTGCCTCCACCTTTGGTCTCCATCTGTCCTTCTGGAGTGGCCATTCCCAGGGGCATGCACTCCAACTGGGAATGTTTCTCAAACTGCAGATCCTGAATCCACTTGGTCAGGGAAGGAACACTTGAATCTGCATTTCTAATGAGCTCCTAGGTGGTGACAATCCCCCTGGTCTGGGGGCCACATTTTCCATTGCAAGGAATTAGAGCGCTATTTATTTATTTATTTATTTTTTATTTTTGAGACAGAGTCTCATTATGTTGCCTGATAGAGTGCTGTGCCATCACAGCTCACAGCAACCTCAAACTCTTGGGTTAAGTGATTCTCTTGCTTCAGCCTCCCAAGTAGCTGGAACTACAGGTGCCACAACACCTGGCTATTTTTGTTGTTGTTTCTTTAGCAGGCCTAGGCCATGTTTGAACCCACCAGCCTGGTGCATGTGGGTGGCACCCTAACCACTGAACTGCTTTTTTTTTTTTTTTTTTTTTTTGAGACAGAGCCTCAAGCTGTCTCCCTGGGTAGAGTGCTCTGAGCTCTTGCGTGTCTCTTGCCTCCGCCTCCCAAGTAGCTGGGACTATCGGCGCCCGCCACAACGCCCAGTCATTTTTTTTTTTTTTTTTGGTTGCAGCCGGCATTGTTATTTGGCGGGCCCGGGCTGGATTCGAACCAGCCAGCTCAGGTGTACGTGGCCGGCGCCTTAGCCCGTTGAGCCACAGGCGCCGAGCCAGTGCTGAGTTTTTACTTAAAGCAAAAGCGACTTCTGAAGGCATGAATGGGACTGTGGTGACCTGTGTATAAGGCTTCCAAGCCCTCCCTGTCACATGCGACAGTCATCATGCCAATGGACGCCTGTGGTTTCAATACTTCTACCTTGCTGAGCAAAAACTGTGAGGGTCTGCTTCCCAGAGCAAAACACAGGGGATGAGAAAGAAAGCCCTGAGGAGACACCTTAGTAGGGATACAGGTCTCTCACATCCCAGGTTCCCTTCAGATTTGGGGTTCACCTTCACTGTGTGTCCTCATGTTTGGAGAGTTTGCAATTTGTCCCCAGAGCCCCTCTCCTATTCACCTGACTGCCCTAACAAGCATCTCCTGGCTGGTGCTTCCTATTGATGCCACTGTCACACTGACAACATTGTTGGTGACCAGAGGGAACAGAGGATTTGGGGTGCTGAGTAAGAAAAAGTCCAGAGAAGCTGCCAACTCAACAGAATGGCAATGCTACCCACAGCTTCTAGAACAACCACTAGGAGTGTGGAGGCTACTGCCCTGGGGCTGCCAGTGAAGCTGCTCTCTTTTGTCTTAGAGGACAAGTCTGTGGAAGGCAGGGCTGTGTCCCTTTCTGCTTAGCCGTGGTCACTGTGGGTGCTCACACCATGCTGTCATCACTGGATCTGTGGAGAAGAGGAACAGGGCAAAGGACACAGGTGACACCTCATGACAATGACCACACATGCGGAGGGCTGCAGGTGACTTGGAATGTCTGCCTGTCCTAAACCTCAAGGAGTCTGACTGGACTCTCCCGCACAGGAGCAGAGGAATAAGGCCCTGAAGGTCACACAGCAAATCAGCAATACTTAGTGACAGGCTTTGTGGTGGCAGTGGCCGGCTGTAAGCCACTGAGCATTCCCTGTGTGTGTCCCATGGTTCCTCAGAGTCCGTTACCACTGAGTGGCGTGTTGGACTCAGTGCCCTTGAGGAGTCCTTTCAGAGGGCACAGCCTGGGATCCCACTCACCTGGCCACTGGGCCCAGGGTTCAGTTCCGTCCAGAGTTCAGAGTCATCCTGCAGGCCAGTCCTAGTCTGACAAGACTCCTCAGGGGTCCTCACTTGAAGGTTCAGGTCCCCGTGCTGCCAATGGGTCCAGGATGCCTGCTCTGTGTTTTAAAGGTGGGGGGTGCAGGAAGGGATTTCAGGTCATCCAGAAGACTTTGTCTTAGAGCAATTTAGCTGAAATGACTGTATTCTTTTCTTTCCATTAATTTCCCTTTCTCCCCCCTCAAAACCTACAAATCCTCAGTTTCTAAAATATGGGAAAAAACATGCAGAAATCTGCCTTTTCTTTTGAGACAGAGTCTCACTGTTGCCCTGGGTAGAATATCTTGGCATCATTGCTCACAGCAGCCTCATACTCCTGTGCTCAAGTGATCCTCCCGCCTCAGCCTCCCAAGGCAAGAATCCATCTTTCAGCATTGGTTTGTTTTTATTTTTTTATTTTTTTTGAGACAGAGCCTCAAGCTGTCACCCTGGATAGAGTGCCATGGCATCACAGCTCACAGCAACCTCCAATTCCTGGGCTCAAGCAAGTCTCTTGCTTCGGCCTCCCAAGTAGCTGGGACCACAGGCGCCCGCCACAACGCCCGGCCATTTTGGGGGGGGAGGGGGTTGCCGCCGTCATTGTTGTTTGGCGGGCCCGGGCTGGATACGAACCCACCAGCTCAGGTGTACATGGCTGGCACCTTAGCCCATCTTTCAGCATTTGGAACCCACATGTCAAACCTATGGTGCTCAAAGAAATAGCAGCAGAGACTCAGCGCCCCTAGCTCAGCAGTTAGGGAGCTGGCCACAACCCTGGGACTGGCAGGTTCGAATCCAGCCTGGGCCTGCCAAACAGCAATGACAACTACAATCCCCAAATAGCCAGGTGTTGTGTTGGGTGCCTGTAGCCCCAGCTACTTGGGAGGCCAAGGCAAGAGAATTGCTTAAGCCCGCACATTCTGCTTGTGACTGCTGTAGTCTTCCATAGCTGCTCTTAAATGCTAGGAGGCTGCTGGCAGAGTAATGTCGAATGAGCATCGTCTAATTTCTGAGCTTCGTCTTGCTTTTGATGATGACATTTGAGGATAACTATGATGTTGAGGGGCTTCTGCAGCTCCAGCCCTTTTCAGCCTCACACACATTGGGAGAAAGCCAGCCAAAGCCAAGTGATGTCACCTGTGAGAGGGGCCTCCCAAAGGTCCCCATTTATTTGCCTAATTTTGGTCACCTTCATAAACTTCAGGAGAAATGACAGTGGCTTTTTCTCAGGGAAGAGAAAAAAATACGAAATGAATAAAAAAATCATAAGATAGCAGACACTCCACAATACTCTCCTAAAATGCAATAGAACCACAGCAGAAGAATTTGCAGGCAAAATAAAACCACTAATTGAGTGGTTAAGCTTCCTTTTAGGAGATTTTGTTTCTATTTACTCACGTTACTGAGGGGGTCACCCAGTGACCTGGTAGACACACTGAGGCAGGAAGTCCTGCCAGGTGGGTAGGAGGTTGGAGCTAGAACGTCAACCGCTGGCTGGCTCCAGTGGCCACTACTCTGCTGGATTTTATTTATTTATTTATTTATTTGTGGAAACTAGGTCAAGTTCAGGGAATGCTTACTGCTCACCTTGAGGGTAAGGAGTAAAGACCCCTGTTAGGTACCCACTTTGGGGCAGTGTGATTCGGGCCTTTAGGCTGGGAAGGGAGAAATGAAATCCTTCATATCCCAAACTTGAACCACAGAGGCGTTCCCAGCCTGTAAGGTGGTGCAGCAGCGCCAGAAGCACGGGGATGCGTACATTGCCCCCTACTGCCGTTCATGCCGCTTCACTTGCCCACCCTTCACCCGACCCAAGGTTGGTCACTCTCAGCCCTGGGCAAGGCCTGAGCCCACAAACGCTATGGGAGATGAAACTCTGGACCTTAAACAGTTTGCACGGAAGAGAGTTTGTCCTGTGGAAGGTGCCTGCAGCTGGCGGTTAACACCAGCAGTAAGAGGATCAGCTCCTGGCCCGATGGCTTAAAAATGCGGGTTGGTGTGCGAAGTGTGCGCGCTCCCTTTTACCCATTCTCGTAGTTAATTTGGATTATAAGGGTTCTGTTTAATCCCATTGTATGCGAGTGAATATGCTGAAATTGACAACCCCTGAGAGGGCACCCTGGGCTGGCGGAGCAACCTGCAGGAGGGTGCGGGTTGTGTCCAATCTGGCGTGAAGTAGAAAAGAAAGCGTCGTGAGGAGTCTGGTAGCAAGACACAGGGGGACACTCCAGGGGTGCGTAGTGCAGACGGAAGCCCCACCTCCCAGGCTGCGGCAGGTGGGCCAGTGGCTTCCTTGAGGCCCCCACCCCAGGCCTGGCTCTGCGCCCGAGAGTTCCCTCCCCAGGTCCCACCAGTGAAAGGGGCACCGCCCTCCCTTCCTCTGCCAAGAACTGCCAACAGCCCAAACCGAGAGCCCAGGCCCGGCCTTTGTCCAGCAGAGAGAATTTAGGGGGAAGTGGGGGCAGAAAGGAAGGGAAAGATATCCAAGGAGAAGTCTGGGCTGTTCTCAGATGGAAAAGATTAGAAAAAGGTGAGAGTTAGGTGGCTAGGGGGTGGGCCCTAAGACAAAAACCATTTTTATCGTTTCCATCTGCAAGAAAGTCACGCTCCCACCCAAACCCCGAAAGCCCAGAGCCCCCAGAGTGTGGGATCCGAGACGGCCAACGTGAGCGAGGCCTGCTGGTGGGGGAGGAGGCCCCGGGGCCAGGCTGCCGGCGGAGGCGCAGGCGGCCAAGAGAGTTCCCAGCCGCCGAGGCCCCCCTCCTTCTCCTTGGGCCCGTCTAACAAATTTCCTCCCCCGTTTCAGTTCGTGCCTTCCCTCCCTCCTCCTCCCCCGATATTTTCGTTTTCTAAAACTATAAAAAAGAGATCAACTTCCCTAACTTCACGGGGCCCTTTTCAGTGACAAATATTGATGCCCAAAGTGTCCGCGCTCTCCCGCCCCCAAACGTTGAGAAAAGGCGCCCGCGAAAGGAGGACATAAAAAGTTAACAATGCTGTGAAAATATGTTTGCAGAAAATAGACAATCGTTGGATTAAACGTATTCAAGTATGAAATAATGCCTTTTTGTGTCAAAACTTGGGCGATGGGCGGGTACAAAAGTTCCCTGTGGCAGCGACTTGCTCCCTTTGTGAGCCGTGCGCTTTGGCGTCTCCACTTGGGCGCATTACTCAGAGCCCTCTAAGCGCGATTGTTTCTCCCTTTCTAATGACATTTACCGGATCAAAACATGCTGTTAATTCGATCAGAAGGCTTCACCCTCCCTGACAAAGCCACAATAATTTCTCCTGAAGTTTGTTAAATTGACCAAAATTAGGCAAATGAATAGGGGTCTGTAGGCGCCCCCTCTCGCAGGTGACGTCGTATAATGCTCGCCTGGGCCAGCTGCATGCCCCCTTTTCTTCTCGGCCCGCTCTTCTCCGTGGTGCCCCCAATCCTCCCACCACCCCCCCACACACTCACGCCTGCCTGTCTCTCTTCCCCCACCCTCTGGCATTATTAAAATTTAGCCCAATGAAACCATTCATACTTTTCAATGGACATTTTCGTTTAGGATAATAGGCTACAAATTGAGCCTCTTCCCCCCGCGAAGAGAGAGCCGAGGGGGGAGAAAAGAAGGCAGGCGACGTGGTCAGGGGGTGGGGGGAGCGTCGCGTGCCAAAGACCGGCGGGGGGCGGGGGGCGAGGCGAGGAGTGAGCTTCGTGTGCCAGCCTCAGGCCCACACCTGCCAGGATGTCCGTACAAATAAAGCGGTGTAAACAAAAAGGGGGGAGAAGGACGTGTCACCAAGTCGTGTGAGAAAAGCCTGGGAACAAACGGGGCGCCTCCGTCTCCAAGAGCTCTCCCTTGAACCCGGCGGAACAGCCTATTAAAGGCTTACTTAATTACTCTAATGACTCTGGACAGGCTTTAAAACGCACTCGGCGCTGGGACCGCGGGCTTGCTGGGATTTGTAAACAGGAGATCGTGTGAGACTCAGCGGTGGGACTAAAGGAGGCGACATTGTTTTGTGAGGGTCCTCGCCCCCCGGTGCCCGCGGCCGCTGGCCCCTGCGCCCCTGCCCGAGACTGCTGCAGGCGCTCTCTCGCCCGCCGGCCGCAGTTTACCGCCTGCCTTTGGCGCGGGGGCTGTTGCCATGCAAATGTTATTCCTGGGCCCATCACGTGTCCTTTGAGGGGCCACGTGGATTAACAAAGCTGATCTGCCCGCTGCTCGCCCCCCTCGGCTGCTAATTTTTTTTTTTCTTAACTTCTTTAAAACTGATCCTGAATGCATACATCTTCCAAACGCAGCTCCTCTAATCCTTTGGAATTATTCAGCTCGTGAATGCACTTGGAGCCCTAGATAGCCGCTTTATAAGGCAGCCCCTCGGAGTTGGGAGGCCGCAGTCTACCTGGAACACTCGAGGAGACCCACGAGGCGGACAGTGGACAGGTGCCTCGCACCACCGCCCCTCCCGAGGGCGCGTACTGACCAGGATGTCAGACAAGCTCAAAGAACGCAAAGTGAGTCCGCTGAGCTGAAGTGGCTTTTGCGCCCTGGTGACAGAAGCATCTGACTCACCCAGCTGCCGTCTGCTAGACGGATGACAGGGACGTGGCCACATGGGACTTTGAGTGTACAGAAATCTCAAGTGGTTTGGGAAGGAGATGGGGATAGAGACAGGAAGAATCCTCAAACGGGGAGAAGCCCAAGCCCGGAGGCTGGTGGCCACCTCGCCAAAGCCCTGGCTCTCAGAGAGGTGGAGTGGCTCAATCGGGCAGGGCGGCTGGAAGGGGAGCGCGCCAGCGCGGGCGCGAGAGGGCAGAGTTCAATTGGACCGAGCGTGGTGGGGCCGGGGGTCCTTTCCGGGGGTGAACTGAGCAGCGTGAGCGGCTGGGAAGACGGGTTTAGCTTCCAGCTACTACACTGTTCCTTTGACGACAACTCGGGCAAAGCCTACCTAAAATGTGCCACCCTCTGTTCGTAGAGAACCCCTGTTTCTCATAAAGTGATAGAGAAGAGGCGGAGGGACCGGATCAACCGCTGCTTGAACGAGTTGGGCAAGACAGTCCCCATGGCCCTAGCGAAGCAGGTAATGTTGGCAGCCTAGACCCAGGTGCCAAGCACTGGGAAGCCTTGGCTGCCGCTCTCGGCGGAGACTCCGGAGTCGGCGGGCGCAGAGGGCCTTGCTGAGGGCCTCCCTGCCCCAGGCGGCTCCAGCGCAGGGCGCAGCGGGGGCCGGCTCCCTGGTGCTCTCAGGTAGGCTGCGCCCGCCCCGCCTGCGGGCATTGGCCTGAGCTTGAAGGGCCGCTGCAAAAAGCCCGTTCTTCTTTTGCAGAGTTCTGGGAAGCTGGAGAAGGCGGAGATCCTCGAGATGACCGTCCAGTACCTGAGAGCCCTGCACTCCACTGATTTTCCCCGGGGAAGGGAAAAAGGTGGGCACGGGTTAGAGACAGGGAAGCCTGCGCCGGGAGCGTGTGTCACCGGCAGATTGGGGGCGAGGAGGGGCGTTCCCGACAGGTCTACTAAAAATCTCCACGCAGGGAGCTGCCAGGGCGGGAGGCCTGGGAGCCTGCAAAAGCGCTTCGCGGGTCTCGGCTATGGAGAATGGTTTCTAGGGCTCTTGTAGAGGTTGCCTCCTTTCAGGTGGGGTGGGAGGGGTTAGGCAGTCGGAGAAAAAGGAGTGGTCGCCCGTGCTTTGGCGGTCCCTACACCTGCGCAGAGGAGAGCGAGAGCCTTCCATGGGGACTTTGGTCAGAAGATAGGATAGAAGGAGCGCTGCGCCCTCCTCGGGCTCTCCGTGGAGAAGGAGCGCTCCGGGGTTTCTCCTTCCCACCGTCTGTCTCGCCCCTCCAGAACTCCTTGCGGAGTTTGCCAACTACTTCCACTACGGCTACCATGAGTGCATGAAGAACCTGGTGCACTACCTCACCACGGTCGAGCGCATGGAGACCAAGGACACCAAGTACGCGCGCATCCTCGCTTTCCTGCAGTCCAAGGCGCGCCTGGGCGCGGAGCCCGCCTTCCCGCCGCTGGCTTTGCTCCCGGAGCCCGATTTCAACTTTCAGCTCCACCCGGCGGGGACCGAGTTGGCCGGCCACAGCGCCGGCGAGGCTGCCGTGTTCCCTCAGGGAGCGACCCCAGGGCCCTTCCCCTGGCCGTCGGGCGCCGCTCGCAGCCCGGCGCTGCCCTACCTGCCCAGCGCGCCGGTGCCGCTGCAGAGCCCGGCGCAGCAGCATAGCCCCTTCCTGGCGCCCATGCAGGGCCTGGACCGCCATTACCTCAACCTGATCGGCCACGCGCACCCCAATGCCCTCAACCTGCACACGCCCCAGCACCCCTCGGTGCTCTGACGCCCGCTGGCCCGCCAGGTTTCTCTGCGTGTCGTGCGCCGCTTAGGAGAAATACTGTATGTTGGCGACCATCAGGCCCTCCCTAAAAAAGGTCACAATAAAGCCAATAAATACAGCCACGACATTCAAGCCTCACCACACCGCCGCCCCAGCCAGTGCAAGACTCCAGCTATACCCCGCCCTCTTTACCTTCCCACGC
>CAUYON010202105.1:0-10758 GCA_963573935.1 Arctocebus calabarensis
GTCTTTATTTAGAAGTCTGGTGACGTTTTTATGATTAGAAATATATGCTGTGATGGCTCGTCGCCTGTAGCTCAAGAAGCTAGGGCGTCAGCCACATACACTGGAACTGGCGGGTTCCAATCCAGCCCAGGCCCACCAAACGACGACAACTACAACCAAAAAATAGCCAGGTATTGTGGCAGGCGCCTGTAGTCCCAGCTACTTGGGAAGCTGAGGCAAGAGAATGGCTTAAGCCCAAGAGTTGGATGTTGCTTTGAGCTGTAATGCCATGGCACTCTACCCAGGGCGACAGCTTGAGGCTCTGTCTCAAAAAAAAAAAAGAGGGCGGTGTCTATGGCTCAGCAAGTAGGGCGCAGGCCCCATTAACGGAGGGTGGCAGGTTCAAACCCAGCCCAGGCAGAACTGCAAAACAAAAAAATTGGTGGGCATTGTGGCGGGCGCCTGTGGTCCCAGCTACTCGGGAGGCTGAGGCAAGAGAATCTCCTAAGCCCAGGAGCTGGAGGTTGCTGTGAGCTGTGTGATGCCACGGCACTCTACCAAGGGCAATAAAGTGAGACTCTGTCTCTACAAAAAAAAAAAAAGAAGAAGAAAAGAAAAGAAATATACGCTATGGGAGCTTAACTTTTTTAGCCAATGGTAGAACTGGTTTCACTAAAAGTTGAAGATTTCAAGGCTCGGCGCCTGTGGCTCAACAGGCTAAGGCCCCAGCCACGTACACCTGAGCTGGCGGGTTCGAATCCAGCCCGGGTCCGCCAAACAACAATGACGGCTGCAACCAAAAAATGGCTGGGCGTTGTGGCAGGCGCCTATAGTCCCAGCTACTTGGGAGGCAGAGGCAGGAGACTCGCTTGAGCCCAGGAGTTGGAGGTTGCTGTGAGCTGTGATGCCATAGCACTCTACCCAGGGTGACAGCTTGAGGCTCTCTCTCAAAAAAAAAAAAAAAAAAAATTAAAAAAAAAATTTCAAGAACCTATGCACAAGTGTTAAGTGAGGACTTACTGGAATTGATCCCAACATTCTCTGAACCCCAGTGAGACCCCTTCTCACCTAGGAGTTGCAAACAAACACCACATGAAATAGGATAGCAAGGAGTTTAAAGCATAGAAGAATGCAGACATAGAATCTGAGCACCATCAAATTCCAGAACTGGGAAGACCACTCTCACTTCCCCAAAGCCTCCAGTACTTGCAGTCCAGACCACACAGATTCCCTGGGTACAGAGGGAAACACAGCCCCAGCGAGATCAGCAGGAGAAAGGTCTGCAGATGGCAAGCCTGGGATCTGCACACACTCTACCTTCCCGCTGCTAAACAAGCTCTACAACTCCAATGGCCCGAGCCTGGGATGGCCCACCAGGCTGCTCTGTGCCCACTGGCATTCCTTTTCAACCACTCTAAGCCTCTAAGCCTAGTGAACTGGTGCTTTAAATCCATAAACAGGGCCACCAGTCTGTCCTGAGATTAGTCTTCCAACTGGTCCTCCACCACATGTATTTGCCAGGGAAATGCATTCTGAGTTTCAAACAATTAGTTAACAAATGAATTGCTTGGGGAGAACAACCCTCTGGGGTAAATTTATTTTCCCACCTTGAAAAAGATGGTCTTCTGGCCAGCTGAGTCCTTAATTTTCACTCCTACCCAGCTAAGACTCCCCTGGGTGGGAGTGCCACCTAGTGCCATTGTGAGGGGCTACAGGCCCTAGGGACACCCACAGACAGAGGCTCCCCTACCTCAGTCAACCCCCTCACCCCCACTTCACTAGTTCCTAGCTACATGAATTTCATGCAATATACGACCTCTAGCTGGATACTCTGTGCCTGGGGACAGAAGGTGGTCATGGGACAGGTGTGGCAGCTCCTCTCAGCTAATTCTCATTCCCTGGGGCCAGTAGAGGCCCTAGAGGAAGATGGCTGGTATCTCACCACTGGCCTGAGGAACCACAGGCAGGCATCGGCTACCCAGCAGTCTGGGCAGGAAGCCCGGCAAGCTCAAGTGCCCTCAGGTTGAGGGTACTTTCTTGTACACAAGGTTCTCCAGCCCTACCCACTTCCCTGCTCAGGTTCAGGGATGGCTCTTGGCTGTCCTCTTAGGCTGCACAACTTCTTGGATGCCCCTGGCCACACAGAGTCCCTCCAGTAGCTCCCCAAGGGCCAGAAAGCTGTACCAGGATACAGAAAAAGGGCTTTCAGCCAGAGCAAGCCCAGCAGACAGCTCCACGCAGGGGAATAAGCTCTGGAACCAGGCATCCCTGCCCAGGAGTCCTCCAGCTTGTTTTTAGGTTCCATGTCTCCTTCAGGCGCAGTCCTCTACTCTCCCACATGCTAGCCAGGGAAAGCAGCTCCCAAGTGGTACCGTGGCTGGAGGGAAAGGCTGGGATGGGGCCTGAGGCCTGGCCACACTGCAGCACACTGGACATCAGAGCGTGACTATGTAACTCTGAGGTAATCGTAGGAGGAGGGGCCCTGCCCTCTCCTGCGCTAGCATGAGCCTATGATTCCCAGAGGACAGAGCTCCCCCTTGTTGGCCACTTAGGAAAACTACTCTGCTCAGGTGGTACCTGAGCAGGCGGGAGGCTCTGCTTCCCTCCTCACCAACTTGACTATTTGCCCATTTTATCGTCCACAGTGGTTTTCTCCACACCTAATAGTACTCACTAAATCTCTACTCCCTGCCAACACAGGACCAGGTATTTACACATACATCCTTCTCACTTACCAGTTTTATGAGTTAACAGCAGCCTGTTTACAGATGAGAATAAAATGATAGTATTCATATATATAGTTTAAAAATGTGCCTAGCATGTCTAAAACTCTCCATGTTCAAGTATATTGTAGTGCTGAGGAGCTCCAGGTAGGGCATGGGGACAAGAATAGGACACAGAAGTCTTCATAGGGTCCTGTCTTATGCCTAACCCTGGATGGTGGGAGAACAGACAGGCTAGTGTCTTCATTCCATTTCATGAATTGGAATGATGTGCCACGTTTTTGAAAATTTCTAAACTGAGGCTAGAAACAAGGCATTAGTTGCCAAGGCAGTGTCTCTAAAGCCCTACTTCTCCTGACTAAGGCTTGTTTCCCATACACTGCCCCCCAGCGCCCCAGGGCCAGGCCAAACAATGAACAACAAAACTGTATCATTACACTGAGATGTGTGCAGATGTATTTAGGGGTAGAGTTGCATAACGTCCTTGCAAAAGGTTCAGTGTAAAGGCACACATATGGAGATAAAGCAAGTATAATCAAGCAATAACTGTTCAATCAAGACGGTGCATATGAGTAACTCTAATTCTTTCAACTTTTCTACTCTGTTCAAGTGTTCGCAATTTAAAAAGTTGGAAGACTTTCCTAAACCACAGAAAAAACTTCTAAATTCTACTAGTAATGGGGAGAAAAATCCAAGCCCCCATTCTACACACCAAACTTCTCCAGATCTGAGGGGAGGCAGAACATGTGGGGCCTGCTCTGGAAATACCCCACAGCTCCCACTGTGGGTCCTCACATGGAGGAACTCAAGACTGTACATCTACCATCTGTTTCCTGTTCACTCAGCCCAGGTGCACCAAGTAGCCATGTGCCTGGCTCAGGCTGGGTGCTGGTGTTCACAATATCAGCCTTTGGGGCTGACAGGAGAGGCCAGCTGACAACCAAGACTGGCTCTATAGCCAGGTCCCTCCTATCTCTGTAGAGTCACTTGCAAGGGCTGGAGAGGCCTGGAGGAGGAGGAAAGACCCATGGTAGTGGGGGTGCCTCACCACCCCAGGTGTTGTTTCTTCTGATCAAGGAAGAAAGTTGCCTCCCAACTCAAGATAGGATAAGCCCAAGCGCTATGGCTCATGCCTGCAACTCAAGCATTCAGGGAGGCTTAAGTAGATGGATTGCCTGAGTTCATGGGTTCAAGACCAGCCTGAGCAAGAGCAAGACCCCCATCTCTACAACTAGCTGGGTGCTGTGGCAGGCGCTGTAGTCCCAGCTACTCCGGAGTCTGAGGAAAGGAATCACTTAAGCCCAAGACTTTGAGGTTGCTGTGAGGCGTGATGCCATGACATTCTACCAAGGGCTACAAAGTGAGACACTGTCTCAAAAAAAAAAAAAAAAAAAGACAGGATAGAGAGCAAAGGAAGTCTGTCACCAGATTTCACCCTACACACCTTAATAGGAAACCCCAGGACAGAATGGCCACAGTGGTACCCAAGACAGCTATATAAACTTCTACCCTTCTAGGTTAGAGGGTACTTACGAAGTTTTTCTGTTCTTCCCCTTTAAGGAATTATGTATTTATCATTAAAAATTTCTCACTGACAGGCAGTGCCCAAGGCTCAGTGGGTAGGGCAACGGCCACATACACCGAGGCAGGTGGGTGAGTTATAATAATAACAACTGCAGCTCGGCGCCTGTGGCTCAACGGGCTAAGGCGCCAGCCACGTACACCTGAGCTGGTGGGTTCGAATCCAGCCCGGGCCTGCCAAACAACAATGAGGGCTGCAACCAAAAAATGACTGGTTGTTGTGGCAGGCGCCTGTCGCCCCAGCTACTTGGGAGGCGGAGGCAGGAGACTCGCTTGAGCCCAGGAATTGGAGGTTGCTGTGAGCTATGATGCCACAGCATTCTATCCAGGGTGACAGCTTGAGGCTCTGTCTCCAAAAAAAAAAAAAAAATGACAACAACAATAAAAAAAAAAACAGCTGGGCGTTGTGTCAGGTGCCTATAGTCCCAGCTACGTGGAAGGCTGAGGCAAGAAAATCACTTAAGTCCAAGAGTTGGAGGTTGCTGCGAGCTGTGACACCACAGTACTCTATCCAGGGTGACAACTTGAGAATCTGTCTCAAAGAAAAAAAAATTTCTCACTAAACTGTTAAGTGATGTTTTGTTTCGCTTTTTTAAATTTGAGATGGAGTCTCACTTTGTTGCCCTTGGTAGAGTGCTGTGGTGTCGCAGCTCACAGCAACCTCAAACTCTTGGGCTCAACTGATTCTCTTGCCTCAGCCTCCCAAGTAGCTGAGACTACAGGTTCCCACCACAACACCTGGCTTTTTAGAAATGGGGTCTTGCTCTTGCTCAGGCTGGTCTCAAACTCCTGCGCTCAGGTGATCACCTGCCTTAGCCTCCCAGAGTGCTAGGATTACAGGCGTGAGCCACTGTGCCTGGCCTGTTAAGTCATGTCTTGATATGTATAACCCTTGTCTCATGCTACTCTGTGCTTTATTTACACCCGATTGTGGGAATGACAGGCATATTCCAGGAGCAGCAGCCTGAGAGCCTCACTCAGGTGTGGCAGTGAGAAATCCTTTGCTCTTCATTTTACAAAGCAAAGAAGAAAAAGGGAAAGTTACGAGAAAGCATCTCTATCCTGAAATCACAATTCTCTTCCCCATTCTGATTCAGTCTAAGGAAGAGGTAATCTCTCTCTCTTTTTTTTTTTTTAGAGACAGAGTCTCACTTTGTTGCCCTTGGTAGAGTGCCGTAGTGTCACAGCTCACAGCAACCTCCAGCTCTTGGGCTAAGGCGTCAAGTAGCTGGGACTACAGGTGCCCGCCACAATGCTTTTTGTTGCAGTTTGGCTGGAGCTGGGTTTGAACCCGCCACCCTCAGTATATGGGGCCGGCACCCTACTCACTGTTGAACCACAGGCGCTACCCAGAAAGAGATAATCTTTCTGATCCATTCTCCTAAGGAATGAAATGTCCCTCTCCCCTTTTAAATCCAGTGAAGATGAAAAGCCTTCATTTCATAATGACATATCCTACAAAGTACATATTCTAACACAGAGTAGTTGTAAATTTAACATCAGCCTTTGCCAGAGTGACAAAGAAGGAAGAATTCACGCTCTTCTGGAAACAAAGCAAGAGATACCAGTTGAGCAAGGGCTGCCTCTCGGGCTTGGACAGATATCCTCCAAACTGGCCCAGGAGGACTGCCCCTGGGCAGATGTATTTTGGATATGCCCATCCTTGCCTCTGGGCTTGCACCAGGCTTGTGGTGGTCACTAAGAATTAAAATAACCTCCCCTCGGGCGGCACCTGTGGCTCAAAGGAATAGGGCACCAGTCCCATATGCCAGAGGTGGCGAGTTCAAACCCAGCCCCGGCCAAAAACTGCAAAAAAAAAAAATAATAATAATAATAATAATAAAATAAATAAATAAATAAAATAAAATAGCCTCCCCTGGACCAGATGCCCCTGAGTCCTAGACCCACAGGGCAGGGGCCACACAAAGGACCTCAAGACCACCCTGACTCGGCACAGCTTCGGCTCCTGGATGTGGGGCAGGTTTGGTCATGACAGTAGTCTTAGGCCTCTTCTGGAGGGCCTAGCTAGCCACTCCTGCTGCCAAGCCCACCCCCATGGAAAACTCACCTCCACTTGACCCAACTAACTGCAAGAAGTGGGTGAATGTACATCAAATGCTGCTGGGTTTTGGAGGGAGATCAGGAAGCACAGGAAAGGGGGAGAAACACTTGTTGGCTAAGAGACCTTTGAGAGGACAATGGCAAGGCTGCCCAAGAGAAGCAAAAGAGCAGTAAGGAACCCCTTCCCTTGGACAGCTGCCCTGCCACCAGAGAAACCAATCCGGGTCCCTGCTACCAGAAAGAATACCAAAAAAAAAAAAAAAAAAAAAAAAACAGGCTCAGCGCCTGTGGCTCAACAGGCTAAGGTGCCAGCCATGTACACCTGAGCTGGCAGGTTTGAATCCAGCCCGGGCCCACAAAACAACAATGACGACTGCAAACAAAAAAAAGCCTGGCGTTGTGGCGGGCACCTGTAGTCCCAGCTTCTTAGGAGGCTGAGGCAAGAGACTGGGTTGAGTCCAGGAGTTGGAGGTTGCTGTGAGCTGTGATGCCATGAGGGCAACATAGTAAGACTCTTTGTCTCAAAAACAAACAACCAAAAAAACCCACAAGTAAACTAGAAAATGCATATTTTCAGTTAGATACACCAGCACTAACCTTGAGGGCACATGATAAAGAACTTCCTGGATGCAGTAACAGCCCTGGGCCTATCGGAACTCAAAGTACAGTGGCAGGAAGGCAACTAGTGTCTTATAATTGCAGAACACAGGCTCAGAGGATCCTTACATAGGTGGTGACAGCTTCCAGGAACAATCATTCCCAATACATAATAAAAAGACCCCCCACCACCACCATCACCCCCAGTCCTTCTTGAAATGAGTCTTGCCTGTTTGTAATGAAACCCAGGTAACTTCATACCAACAAGGAGCTATATTATTTAAGGTAAAGAACTAGAAAAGCGCTGTGATTGCTCCTGTGAATAGCCACTGCACCCCCAGCCTGGGCAACAGAGTGAGACTCTATCTCTCAAAAAATTTAAATTAAATTTAGACTGAGCAAGGTAGCTCACACCTGTAATACCAGCTACTTGGGAGGCTGATGCAGGTGAACTGCTTGAGTCCAAGAGTTAGGGGCTGCTATCACAGCACTCCAGAGAGTGTCACAAACAAACAAAAGATTTCTGATACAGAAAGGATAACAAAATGCTTTTTTGGCAAGAGAAATTTACAAGATGGAAAAGGGAAACAAAAGTTTCCTGTTGGTAAAATGATCCACAGTAACTAACAGGACTGTTTCATGTGAAGACCGCTATACTGACTGATGGCTATTTTCTGGAAAACAAAAAAAAAACTATTTTGGTAAAACATTATCATCCTATTGTCTCAATAGTGCCACTGACCCCAGGGGCTCATTTCTTTTCCTTTCTTTTTTTGTAGAGACAGAGTCTCATTTTATTGCCCTCAGTAGAGTGCCATGGAGTCACACAGCTCACAGCAACCTCCAACTCCTGGGCTTAGGTGATTCTCTTGCCTCAGCCTCCTGAGTAGCTGGGACTACAGGCATCCGCCACAATGCCTGGCTATTTTTTTTGTTGCAGTTTGGCTGGGGCCAGGTTTGAACCTACCACCCTCGGCATATGGGGCCGGCGCCCTACCCACTGAGCCACAGGTGCCACCCCCCCACCAGGGGATCATTTCAATGCCAGATTTGAGCTCAGTGATATCAAGGGATTCTGTTTCAGCAAAATCACCCCCAGAAATTTCATTTGCCACTTAAATTGGAGCCCTGACGGGAACCTTAGAGCTTATCTATCTATGGGTCCTAAAATCTGGCCTGTCATCAGAATAACTAGGGGACTTCTGAAAACAGATCTTGAGCCTTCCCATATTTTCTAAAACTCTAGGAGACTAAAGAATTCATAACAGGGCTCAGCGCCTGTTGCTCAGTGGTTAGGGTGCCGGCTACATGCACCAGGGCTGGTGATGTTGAACCCAGCCCAGACTGTTAAACAAAACAAATAGTCAGGGGTTTTGGTGGGCACCTGTAGTCTCAGCTACTAGGGAAGAGAATCACTTAAGCCCAAGAGTTTGAGGTTGCTGTGAGCTGTGATGCCCACTGCACTCTACCGAGGGTGACATAGTGACACTTGTCTCAAAAAAAAAAAAAAAAAATTTATAACGGTTAAAGTTTCCCAACAATTCTGATGATTAGCTACAGTTGGAAAATCTGGGTTTTTTTGTTTGTTTGTTTTTACTTGTGATGACAGCAATTAGGTAGGGCCTGGCTCCTGACCGCTAGGACCCTACCTTTCAACCTGCTGTGGTCTCCTGAAATCTTATAAAGGTTGAATATCCCTAATATGAACATCTAAAATGTAAAATACTCCAAAATTGAAAACTTTCTGAGCTCCAGCACAAAAAATATTCTACAGCTGACCTCACGTAATGGGTCACAATCAGAACATTCAAAACTTTAATTCATGCACAAAATTATTCAAAATATCAGCTTGGCGCCCATAGCTCAGAGGTTAGGGTGCCAGCCACATACACCAGGGCTGACAGGTTCAAACTTGGACTGGGCCTTTAAACAACAATGACAACTACAACAAAAAAATATCTGGGCGTTGTGGTAGGCGCCTGTAGTCTCGGCTACTCAGGAGGCTTGAGGCAAGAGAATTGCTTAGCAAACCTTAAGAGTTTGAGGTTGCTGTGAACTATGACATCACCGCACTCTATTGAGAGTGACACAGTGAGACTTGTCTCAAAAAAAAAAAAATTATTAAAAATATCGTGTAAGATTACCTTCAGACTATGTGTATTCAGTGCATGTAAGACATAAATAAATTTTGTGTTTAGGCTTGAGTTGCTTCCCAAGATATTCATGCAAATATTCTAAAATCCAAAAACTTTTGAAATCCAAAACACTTCTCCCATGCATTTTAGATAAGGTGTACTCCACCTAATATCAACTGAGTCCAGATCATTTCCCCTTTATAAAATGAAACATTGGAGTCCTACTTGAAAATCCAAGCATGGTCCTATGGCCATTTTACTCAACCAAAAGAACAGTACCTAACTTAGACTCAGTTCTCTACCAGTAGGTGCTCTGAGACCTCACACTGCACTGGGCCACTCTACTCAAAGTCCTGTCACTGTCCAGGCCCTAGAACTTCTGAGCTAATCAATCTATATTCTCACAATCATCTTTCAGGTATAAAACACATATTGCAGTAGTTCCAACTACATAAATGGTGGATGCTAAAAAACTATCAGCACTGACCTTTTATGACTTTGAAAGTGGCAGATTTCTTCCAAATATAGATTCTCTTGGGATACCTTTGAAATGGATGGGAATTTCCAGAAAGCATGCAAACTTGTCACAAGGTAAGCCAGCGTAACAAATGCCTGAGATTAGAGAGATGTCAGCTTGGGTTTAACACTCAAGTGGGGTTATACAACCACAGTCTTGTGCTGTCCACAGTTACATGTGCTTCACTAATCTAATGGAGGAGGGAATGTTTACAGGAGAAACCAACAATGTCACGGAAAACAGAATGTAGTATATTTTGAAGATGTGACTCACATACTGCATAATTATCCTTCACTAAAAGGATTTTGTGACATAATACCACAAAACTTTTTCCTGGTCTGAGGTAGGTTATTATAAAGTCCAAGGCATATGAACAGGCCAAACAAAGCATAGGCCCAGGGGCATAGGGAACAGAGGGCAGACAGATATCTCTTGGGGTAACATCAGGATCGATATGGCCAGTTGAGTAAAATAGTTTTGTTGTTTTGGGGGTTTTTCTTTTTATTTTTGAGACGGAGTCTCACTGGTGCCCCCAGTAGAGAGCCGTAGCATCACAGCTCACAGCAACCTCAAACTCTTGGGCTCAAGCGATTCTCTTGCCTCAGCCTCTCAAGTAGCTGGGACTATAGGCACCCACCACAACACCCGGCTATTTTTTGTTGAGGTTGTGGTTATCATTGTTGTTTAGCTGTCCCGGGCTGGTGCTGTAACCACTATGCTACGGGTGCTAAGCTATTTGGGGTTTTTTTCTGAGACAGAGTCTCACTCTCTCACCCTGAGAAGAGTGCTATGGCGTGACAGTTCACACCAACCTCAAACTCTTAGGCTCAAGAGATCCTCTTGCCCCAGCCTCCAGAGTAGTTAGGACTACAGGCGCCCACCACAAACCCTGACTAGTTTTCTATTTTTTTTTTTTTTTTGAGACAGAGCCTCAAGCTGTCACCCTGGATAGAGTGCCATGGCATCACAGCTCACAGCAACCTCCAATTCCTGGGCTCAAGCGAGTCTCCTGCCTCCGCCTCCCAAGTAGCTGGGACCACAGGCACCCGCCACAATGCTCGGCCATTTTTTGGTTGCAGCTGTTGTTGTTGGTGGGCCCGGGCTGGATTCGAACCCGCCAGCTGAGGTGTACATGGCTGGCACCTTAGCCCGTTGAGCCACAGGC
>CAUYON010202110.1:0-16888 GCA_963573935.1 Arctocebus calabarensis
GCTCTTAGGCTTAAGCGATTCTCTTGCCTCAGCCTCCCGAGTAGCTGGGACTACAGGCGCCCGCCACAGCGCCCGGCTATTTTTTTGTTTTGCAGTTCGCCGAGGCCGGGCTTGAACCCGCCACCTTCGGTATATGGGGCCGGCGCCACAGGAGCCGCCCTCATCAGGCCCATTCTACAGATAAGACTGAGGCTAAAGGTGGGAAGCCCCCCGTACAATAACTCATGGCAGGGCCAGAATCTGAGCTTGGGAAGCTGAGTTCTGGGCTCTTAGCTTGTCTCTGCCAAGCTCTTGTTGGGTGCTGACACATCGGGTGCTTTAGAGCAGACAGGAGAGCAGCAGACAAGAAGGAGCACAGACTTAGTAGCCAGCTAGACTACCTGAACTCAAATACCACCTCCTCTGCTTCAGCTGTGTGACTTTGGGCAAGTTACTGAAACTCTCTGTGCCTTGGTTTCCTCCCCCTATCCTGTATAGGCTGTAGTAAAAATTCAATGAGTTTATATACATAAGGTTCTTAAAATAAAGCCTGATGCAACACCTCACGTGAAGGAAAAGCTCCCTGCCAATATCATGATACCCTTGGGAGGTAAGGCCTAAGAGGAAGTGTCATTTGCTCTAAGTCTCACTGCCATCAAGGGACTGGACTTGGGGAGCCAGGCCTTTGTAAATGCTATCCAGCTTGACAAGTAGCCCCAGGCAAGTCCTGCTCAATGGTCTCTCCCCTCCACTGCACTTCCTGAGTCCTCCCCACTTCCCTCCAGCAACCCCTACTCAGGGGCAATGTCAGCTCCTCCCACCCTCCCACCTCTAGCCTGTGACCCTTGGTAAAGGGTCTGAGTGTGTCACAAGGTAACGCTACTCCATCAACAGGCACAAAGATAGACACAGACACACACACCTTTGTGCATGCGCACTCTTTCCCTGGCCTTCCCTCTCCACCTCCTGCATTCCTGGCCACTCTGCATCTTTCTTCGCACATAAAGAACATCCTGGACTAACTTACAGACTGTACTACTGGCCTTAGGTCCTTTCTCTGGGCTCATCCCCATTCAGGACTTCCCCAGAGGCTACCATTGTCCTTTTTTTTTTTTTTTTGAGACAGAGCCTCAAGCTGTTACCCTGGACAGAGTGCCCTGGCATCACAGCTCACAGCAACCTCCAATTCCTGGGCTCAAGCGAGTTTCTTGCCTCTGCCTCCCAAGTAGCTGGGACTGCAGGCGCCCGCCATAACACCCAGCCATTTTTTTGGTTGTAGCCGTCGTTGTTTGGCAGGCCCAGGCTGGATTCGAACCCACCAGCTTAGGTGTACGTGGCTGGCGCCTTAGCCTGCTGAGCCACAGGCGCTGAGCCCCATTGTCCTTTTTTTGTCCCTCCTGCTAACTCAGGATCACCACTCAGTCAGCCTGTTTCCACCAGCCAAATCTGAAGATCCTTCTCCTTTAGGGGAGATAGGGAGGGGAGACTCACCTGGCCCGAGGGTGGGATGGGTTTCATCCGGGGCCTGGCTGGGCTATCCTTCTGAGGATCACCACACATCCTCAGGCTGAACTGGGCACTGCTCTCCAAACCTGGGTAGGAGACTGACTGTGCTGTGGTGGAGAAAGGTGGGGAGTGATGAATTTTTGTGGCTGGGCTTTCTAGACACATGGTAGTCCTTATCGTCTATGCCCTTAATTGAGCTTTTCAGAGGGAAAGCAAGGTGAAGTGGGTGACCCTTGGGTTAGGAAGACTCCAAAGTCTGACTCTGCCCACTGATAATCTCATTAGCACTAAAAGCTCCTTTTTTTTTTTTTGAGACAGAGCCTCAAGCTGTCACCCAGGATAGAGCACTACCACCTCCTTTCTTTTTTTTTTTTTCTTTTTTTTGAGACAGAGCCTCAAGCTGTCACTCTGGATAGAGTACTGTGGCATCACAGCTCACAGCAACCTCCAATTCCTGGGCTTAAGCGAGTCTCCTGCCTCCACCTCCCAAGTAGCTGAGACTACAGGTGCCCACCACAATGCCCAGCCACTTTTTTTTTTTGGTTGCAGCTGTCATTGTTGTTTGGCAGGCCCGGGCTAGATTCGAACCCGCCAGCTCAGGTGTACGTGGCTGGCACCTTAGCCGCTTGAGCCACAGGTGCCGAGCCCTTTTCTTTCTTTTTTTGAGACAGAGTCTCAAGCTGTCGCTCTGGTTAGAGTGCCGTAACATCATAGCTCACAGCAACCTCCAACTCTTAGACTCAAGCAAGCCTCTTGAGTTGCCTCAGTTTTTCTATTTTTTTGGTAGAGACAGGGGTGTCACTCTTGCTCAAGCTGGTCTCCAACTTCGAGCTCAAGCAATCCACCCACATCAGCCTCCCAGAGTGCTAAGATTACTGGTGTGAGCTACTGCACCCAGCCACACTGTCAGTTCTAATGCCCAAAAAAATCCTGGGAGAGAAGAGTCAAGATCCCCACTAGACAGGGAGAAAAAAGGTTCAGAAAGAAAGAGAGTCACGTTTCCAAGAACACACAGCTGTCTCAGACTCCTGATCACCCCATGACTCCTTCGGCATCTCTGGAACCTGCCAATCCCGGCTTCTAAAACCTCTTAAAGTCAAAAAACCCCTTAAGTCCAGGTCTCTTCAAAGAGTGGCACACAATCCCTCCAAACCCCCACCACCTGATATGAGTACCTCATGTTGAGATGCTTGCAAGAAATACAGATCCTGGCTCCAGCAGAAGCCCTGGGGGTCAATCCCTGGAATCTGTGTTGTTTTGCTAAAAAAAAAAAAAAAAAAAAGTTTACCTGGTAATTCTGATGAGTAGTAAGGTACAGCCTCTGGGAGTTGTGGAGAGAGGATTGCTTGAACTCAAGAGTTTGAGACCAGCCTGAGCAAGAGAGAGACCCTGTCTCTAAAAATAGCTGGGTGGTGGTGTGGGTGCTTGCCATCCCAGCTACTTGGGAGACTGAGGCAAGAGGATCACTTCAGCCCAAGAATTAGAGGTTGCTGTGAGCTATGACACCACGGTACTCTACCTAGGGTAACAAAGGGAGACCCTGTCTCAAAGAAAAGAGAAAGGGAGGGAGGGAGAGAGAAAGAGAGAAAAAGAAAGAAAAAAAGAAACCCGATAAACGCTCCCAGGAAAATGGTAAATAATCCTCACATGAGTTGTTTGAGAATTACTAGAGCAGTGGTTCTCAATCTTCCTAATGCCATGGCCCTTTAATATAGTTCCTGTGGGTCACGACCCACAGGTTGAGAACCGCTGTACTAGAGTGTGGTTGCTAAAAGCACAGACCCTGGGACCAGAAGTCTGGGTTAAAATCTGACCTCTGGGGAGTCGGCGCCTGTAGCTCAAGTGGCTAAGGCGCCAGCCACATACAGCAGAGCTGGTGGGTTCGAATCCAACCCAGGCCTGCCAAAGAACAATGACAACTACAACCAAAAAACAGCTGGGCGTTGTGGTGGGCACCTGTAGTCCCAGCTACTTGGGAGGCTGAGGCAAGAGAATCGCTTAAGCCCAGGAGTTGGAGGTTGCTGTGAGCTGTGATGCCACAGCACTCTACCCAGGGCTACAGCTTGAGGCTCTGTCTCAAAAAAAAAAAAAAAATCTGGCCTCTGGTTGCATTACCTTGAGCAGATTATTTCACCTCTCTGTGCCTCAGTTTACCCCATCTGTAAAGTAGGGATGATGAGAATCCCAAACGCATAGAGCCACTGTGAAGGTGAAATGTCTCAAGCATCTGGCATGTGGAAGCACAAAACAGCTCTGGGCCAGGCTCTGGCTTGAGCACTTTAAATCTACTCTATTTCATTTAAGCCTCTTGAAGTAAATATGACACATGCCATTTTACAGTCAAATGAATTGAGCTACAGAAAGGAGAAATCACCTACTAAAGGAACACGGAATGGTAGATGAAGGGGTCTGGCTCCACAGCCCATGCTCTACTCTTATTTAGGCACCCACAGTTTCAGAGAGACCTTCAGGAACCTCACAAGTCCTTGGGCTTATCCAGCTCCAGTATCCATTGAGTTGGAGCTAGATAAGCTTCATTCCAGATGAAAACGAAGATGTTCTGGGACCCAAGCTTACCCAAGAAGTCCCAGGCAGTTTCTTTCACATTAAATTCTCCCTTTATTTCCTTTCATGAGAGCAGGGCAGTGGGGAGAAAGTTGGGGACTGGGAAACAGAAAGCCTGGTTCTGATGTGCCCCGCCCATCTTGCTCCTAGCCTGCTCCTGCAACCAGCACGCCCGACGCTGCCGGTTCAACTCTGAGTTGTTCCGGCTGTCAGGTGGCCGGAGTGGGGGTGTCTGTGAGCGGTGCCGCCACCACACAGCTGGGCGGCACTGCCACTACTGCCAGCCAGGGTTCTGGAGGGATCCCACCCAGCCTATCACCAGCCGCAAGGCCTGCAGGGGTGAGTGTGGCCTAACACCTGGCCTAGGAATGATGGAGGCTGGGTTAGTCTCCAGAGTCTGAGGGAAGTGGGGCTAGGGACCTGGACCCCTGGGTTTCAGGGAGGATGGGGCTGGGGGCCTGGATTCCAGGGTCTGAGGGAGGACGGGATGGGGACCTGGACTCTTAGCTTTGAGGGAAGAGTCTGGGGTTTGTATCCCCTGCATCTGAGAAGGAGGGGGTGGGGGCCTGGACCCCTGGGTCTGAGTGAGGAGGGGCTGGGGGCCTGGACTTCTGGGCCTGAGAGGGGAGTTGCCTGCAGAATTGGGAGGGAGCATCTTGCACCCAGGCATCCTGTGCCCCCTGCTCCTCTCCTCATGCAGCCTGCCAGTGCCACCCTATTGGGGCAACAGGAGGCAACTGCAACCAGACCAGTGGGCAGTGCTCCTGCAAGTTAGGGGTCACAGGTCTGACATGCAACCGCTGTGGTCCTGGCTACCAGCAGAGCCGCTCCCCCAGTATGCCCTGCCAGCGTGAGTCCTCAGGGGCAGGGTCATAAGTCCCGAGGGTGGTGGGAGACATCCCAGGGAACAAGGGCTGTGAGGACTGGGGCCCGGGGAGATGGGACCCAGAAGCTGAAGGCAGCAACTGAAATTCCAGACTTCTCAGTCTTGGGTAGAAGGGCTGGGGGCCTGTAATCCTAGGAGAAGGAGGCAAAGTAGTCTTGCACTTTTGGGTTTTAAGGGACTTAACACTTAGAGTCTGGATGCCTGGATTCCTGGTGCTGGGGTTGACTAAGAATTTAAATTTCTTCTTTGGTCTCACAGGAATTCCAGAGGTAACAACCACAATTGCTACTACCTCTGGTGCTTACAGCTCAGGTAAGACAGGCTGGCAGCAAGAGGGATCAGGGGTGGGCTTGTTTTTTTTTGTAAAGACAGAGTCTCACTTTATCGCCCTGGATAGAGTGCCGTGGCATCACACTGCTCACAGCAACCTCCAGCTCTTGGGCTTAAGCAATTCTCTTGCCTCAGCCTCCCTAGTAGCTGGGACTACAGGCGCCCGCCACAGTGCCCGGCTACTTTTTTGTTTTTGCAGCCGAGGCCCACCTTCGGTATATGGGGCCGGCGCCCTACTCGCTGAGCCACAGGAGCCGCCCCAGGGGTGGGCTTGTTGTGCCATCAATCACATTGAATGGGATGCAAGGGTCATCCAGGAAGCCCAGTCTCAAGGGTTTGTGCACCCCAGATAGCCATCAGCATAGGATGCAGGTGGCTCGGCGCCTGTGGCTCAAGCGGCTAAGGCGCCAGCCACGTATACCTGAGCTGGCGGGTTCGAATCCAGCCCGGGCCTGCCAAACGACAATGACAGCTGCAACCAAAAAATGGCTGGGCATTGTGGCGGGCGCCTGTAGTCCCAGCTACTTGGGAGGCGGAGGCAAGACACTCACTTGAGCCCAGGAATTGGAGGTTGCTGTGAGCTGTGATGCCACAGCAGTCTCTCCAGGGTGACAGCTTGAGGCTCTTGTCTCAAAACAAAAACAAAAAACATAGGATGCAGGCATAGGTGGGGCAGTGTGCTGTGGTCCAGGCTTCAGGAGCCCACTGCAGACAGCCTGACCTTCCCCAGATCCTCAGTGTCAAAACTACTGCAATATCTCGGACACCAGGGTACATATGAGCCTTCAGACTTACTGCCAGCAGGACTACGGTGAGTGCTGGGGAGAAAAACAGCCAGAGGCTGCACAAATGATCTGGGGACTACTTCCAGGTCTCTGGCCTCCAATTTTCTCGTTTTAAATGGGAAAGAATATTGGATTCTAAAGGGCACTTCCTGATTGGAAGACAAATGGGGAAAGGGCAGTGGGGAGGAGGCATTCACTACCTTCATGTATCTGCTCTTCCCCCATATTCTTGGACCTGTAGAGTTTCACTGCCTCCTTCAGCATGATATCTCTGAGGGATGGGAGGAGAAAGATGGACTGGTTGAATGAAAGGGGCCCTTGCCCTGTCCTGCCTTTCCCGGACTCTTTCTGCCACCCTTCTTGGTCCCACATTATTTGAGTCTTAGCCCCATTCCCCTACAAAGACTTGCCCCACAATTTCTAACTTGTCAGTCCACACCTGTCCAATGACCCTGGGGCCTATGACCTCATGTAACTCGGCTCTCTTAGACACTCAGATGTCAGCTGAGCCCAAAAATCTAGACCAGCCCCAGATAATTTCCTAAATGTATAAGTCCCCAGACTCTTTCTCAGGATGGTCATCTGGCCACTAGCGTTCTAGGCCTTTGAAGGTTGAGAATTTTCCTCTCATCTTCCACAATGATCTGCCCTGCAGACCCAGCTTGCTGGCCAGAGTCCAGCGCCTAAATCTATCTGACTTCATCTCTTCAGAAAGTACATTTTTCTGGCTTGGCACCTGTAGCTCAGCAGCTAGGGTGCCAGCCACATACACCGGAGATGGCAGGTTTGAACCCAGCTGGGGCCTGCCAAACAACAATGACAACTACAACCAAAAAATAGCCGCGGGTTGTGGAGGGCGCCTGTAGTCCCAGCTACTTGGGAGGCTGAGGCAAGAGAATAGCTTAAGCTCAAGAGTTTGAGGTTGCTGTGAGCTGTGCATCACAGCACTCTACCCGGGGCGACATAATGAGATTCTGTCTCAAAAAAAAAGTTCGTTTTTCTGAATCAGTACTACTAGGAACTCAACCCTCAGGTTCCAAGGACCAATTTCTACCTTCTGCTCCCTCGCCCAGTTCATCCCTGAGCACCTTCCTTGAAAATATCTCTCTTTCTTGAAGGTTCCACTACTGACACCTTCTGACCCAGATGTATTAGAGACCCTGGACCTGCCTCTTTTGCCTTATTCCTACCCCTTTACCATAATTCATCTATCTGTTGGTCCTAATACGACCCCCAAAGCCTTGCCCAACAAATCCCAGGCTCCTCAGCTCCTTTCCCTAACTGGGCGTTGCTCCTCCACAAACTATAAACCCGCGCTCCTAATCCTCCACATCACCTAAACAAGTGTCACCCCCAGCAGGCTCCACCCCTCACGACTTAGAGTCAAATCCTCAAAGATTCAAGATATCTCTCCTTCTTGACTTGATCCCTAATCCCAGGAGGCCACCCGCAGGTTCTGGGCCCTTCCTCACCAAGAATGACCGGAGAGGGCCCGGTAGGCTCCCCACAGCCTAGGCCTTACATCTCCCCTCCCCGCAGTTCTCCGGGCGCATGTGCTGGCGTCCGAGGTGGGAGGCCAGGTGTGGCGGCAGCTGGCTGTGCGTGTGCTGGCCGTGTACAAGCAGCCAGCGCGGCCTGTGCGCCGCGGCGACCAGGACGCCTGGGTGCCCCACGTCGACCTGGCCTGTGGCTGCCTGCGCCTGCGGCCGGGAACCGACTACCTGCTGCTGGGCAGCGCCATCCACAGCCCAGACCCGGCGCGCCTCGTTCTCAACCGCCACGGCCTTGCGCTGCCCTGGAGGCCGCGCTGGGACCGGCCGTTGCGGCAGCTGCAGCAGAAGGAGCGTGCGGGAGGCTGCTACGACCTGAGGCCTCAGACACCAAAGCCGAGGCCGGAGCTGGGGCTGCCCTGAAAGCCAACAAAGGAACTTGAAAGTGACGGTGAGAGCAGCCTTCCACCTCCGCGGAGTATCTGTGGAGAGCCAATCAGACATCGCTGAGCCCCCGGCGTCGCTGTGCTTGCGCCAGCACTGCACAGGCGTGAAGGTGGCAAACTGAGACTGGGACTTTTCTTTCTTTTTTTTTTTTTCTTTTTGTAGAGTCTCACGTTATCGCCCTCAGTAGAGTGCCGTGGCGTCACACAGCTCACAGCAACCTCCAACTCCTGGGCTTAGGCGATTCTCTTGCCTCAGCCTCCTGAGTAGCTGGGACTACAGGCGCCCGCCACAATGCCCGGCTATTTTTCTGTTTTCGCAGTTTGACCGAGGCTGGGTTTGAACCCGCCACCTTCGGTATATGGGGCCGGCGCCCTACTCAATGAGCCACAGGCCAAGACTGGGACTTTTCATCGAACAGTCCTTTTGCCGTGTGGCCTATTCCCCGTCTCTGATCTACTCCCACAATAAAGTCTCAACTCTTGAGGAATTTCAGCTACAGACCCCTAATCGATGCTGGGACCCTCTCTAGGGGCAAACCGCCTGAAGTCACGACTACAACCCGGGGACCAAGTGGCCGAGCCAATGAAAGGCCCTATGACGTCGCTGGGTGCTGGTCAGATTTGTGTTGCCTGAGAATAGGCCAAATGCCAGTGAAAGGGACATGGCTGGAAAAGGCAGGAAATCCAATGAAGGAAGGAATAGCAGTAATGTATTTCCAGAAAGTACCAGACTTAGGAACTATTGGTTCCTGATGGGCCTCAGGATGGTCTCTGAGAAAATAATAAAGGGACTTTGAGTGATTATCTGAAAAACGTTCTGTAGGTTTACTTGGTCTTGAAGCACAGTGTAAACTCATTCCTGAGAAAATAGCCAATTGGGAGCCACAGACTTGAATGACATCACTTAGTGCTAAGCAAACTTGTATCTCTGTTCAACAGCAGGGTACCTACAGGCCAGAGGAGTGAGGCTGAAAAGGCAGGAAGCTTTACATACTATGTATGGTACAGAATGTTGTCACAACCTAAGACCCTCCTTGTCACCCTGACCTCTGCCCTTGCACCCACAGCCAACACAATTTTAAATTGGGGTGATCTTTTCAAGAGAGTCACTAAAGGATTACATTGAAGAAGTCTTAAGAGAAAGGGATGTGATGTAAGGTCCTTTTGGACCTGAAGACCAACCCTGTACTTTCCCTGAGAGAAAACTGAGGCTCTCAGCCAATGAGGAATCAGGGTGGGGCATTATGTCACAGGATGCTGAGCAGAGAGAAAGGTACCATCCAGCAAACATTCTGAGTTTGCTCTTGGTAAGACTGAACAAGAAAGGACATTACATCCAGAGGGTGAGCATTTGACCCCCCAAGCCAACAATAAAATCTTATATCTGGGGCGGCACCTGTGGCTCATCGAGTAGGGCACCGGCCCCATATAGCAAAGGTGTCGGGTTCAAACCCGGTCTCAGCCAAACTGCAAAAACAGAAAAATAGCCGGGCGTTGTGGTGGGCGCCTGTAGTCCCAGCTACTTGGAAGGCTGAGGCAAGAGAATCACCTAAGCCCAGGAGTTGGAGGTTGCTGTGAGCTGTGTGATGCCACGGCACTCCACCGAGGGCGATAAAAAGTGAGACTTTGTCTCTACAAAAAACCAAACAAACAAAAAAAAACTTATATCTGGAGAAATATGCCTTTAGCCTCCAATTGAGCCCAGGATGGGGACATCTCTGAAACAGGAGTCTTTACGGGGTTTTCTATATTCCTTATCTTTGCTCTTGAAGGCAATTCTTTTTTTTTAAGTATTAAAAAATTTTTATTATTATTATTATTTTTTATTATTTTTTTTTTTTAGAAAGAGCCTCAAGCTATTGCCCTGGGTAGAGTGCCACTGCATCACAGCTCACAGCGACCTCCAGCTCCTGGGCTTAAGCCATTATCTTGCCTGGGCCTCCCAAGTAGCTGGGACTACGGCGCCCACCACAATGCCTGTCTATTTTCTGGTTGTAGTTGTCGTTGTTTGGCAGGACTGGGCTGGATTCGAACCCACCAGCTCTGGTGTATGTGGCTGGCACCTTAGCCACTTGAGCTACAGGCACTGAGCCTTTTAAGTCTTTTCTTTCTTTTTTTTTTTTGAGACAGAGTCTCGAGCTGTCTCCCTGGGTAGAGTGCTGTAGCATCACAGATTATAGCAACCTCAAACTCTTGGGTTGAAGTGATTCTCTTGCCTCAGCCTCTTAGCTGGGACTACAGGCACCTGCCACAACACCCGGCTATTTTTTGATTGTAGTTATCGTTGTTTGACAGGCCCAGGCTGGATTCGAACCCGCATGCTGTGTATGTGGCTGGTGCCCTAGCTGCTGAGCTATAGGCACTGAGTCATTAAAGGCCATTCAATTTGGCCTTCATTCTCCCCTTGCTCCACTTTCATTTCCAATCCATCAGTAAATCCCATCTACTCATACAAAATGTGTCCATAATGGGACCATTTCCCCCATCTCCATTGCTACCAAATTAGTCCAAGTCACCATCAGTGCTTGCCTGGATTATTGAAATTGTCTTCACACTGGTCTCTCCACTACCCGCTTAGAGTCTTCTTGACACAGAAACCAGGATAGTCACTTTAAAACCTATGTCAGATCATGTTACTACTATACTCAAACTCTGGAATGGCTTCCTTCTCTCTCAGAATAAATTCCTAAAAGGCCCTTCATGATCTACCCCCACTGAGTCACTGACTACATCTCCTATAGCTCTTTCTCATGCATGCATGCCACTGTTATGTTAGCTACCCATACCACCCTGGTCCTTTAAAAACTGCGTGCACTCTGCCCCAGGGTCTTTGCACTTGCTGATCTCTCTTCCTGAAACACACTTCCTCACATAAGAGCAAGCTAGTTTCCATTATTTCCTTGAGACCTTAAACTAATTAGGCAGATTAGGTTTGTTCCGTTGGCTTGACAAAACAAAAGTTTATTTCTTGCCTGTGTATGTGTCCCATGCTCATTCTTCCCCCAGAAAAGAGAATCCAGGGGGATTTTGCTTGGCTCCAGGAGGTAGTTGGAGTTGAGAGCGGGGGAGAGAGGTGAGGAGGCCTACAGGGACTGTGGGAACCACCAAGGCCTGTGAAGTCCTGGCCCTGCAGCCTCCCACTCTGGGGCTGGGGAGGCAGGAGATGAAAGTGTGGTGCCAAGTGAGCCCCATATGTTCCTTATGACCCAAACTTTGTTCCCAGCACCCGAGACGAATAGGCGTGAAATCCACATCTGGGACCCACCTCCAGCCTGGCCATTCCCTCCCCCTCTGGGCACTGGGCCCAGTCTGTCTGTGCACTATAATGAAGGCAGCACAGGTGGCTTCCAGAGCTTAGAGGAGGCCCCTGTCTACCTCATGTCGTTGCCGATGGCTTCCTAGAGGACAGGACTCTTGAAGTGTATGGAAGTTTGAGTAGGAATTTGCCCCACAGAGAAGGGAGGAAAGGAGCCCCGTTAGTGGGAACAATTTGGGCAAAGGTCAGAGATCCAAGGACCCAGTGTGGGGATTAGCATTCACCAGGGCTTGTGGGGTCTCTAAGGCCAGACCGAAGACCTGGGTCATTTTCCCAGGGGCATGGGACATGGTTTCATTCAGTCATGCCCAGTTTCTCTCCCAGGATCCCCATATGCCAGGCCCTGTGTGCAGTGAGGCTGGGGAGCCATGGAGGGTCTGTGAGCAGAGGAGTGGCAGGGTCAGCTTTGTGCAAGAGGCACACAGTGTTAAAACAGGATGAAATGAAGACCAGGTTTGGTGGTTCATGCTTGTAATCCTAGCACTCTGGGAGGCCAAGTCGGGTGGAGTGCTTGAGCTCATGAGTTCAAGACCAGCCTGAGCAAAAGTGAAGACCCCATCTCTACTAAAAAGGTAAGGGTGGTGCCTGTGGCTCAGTGAGTCGGGCACCGGCCCTATATACCGAGGGTGGTGGGTTCAAACCCAGCCCCTACCAAACTGCAACAAAAAAATAGCCAGGTGTTCTGGCAGGCACCTGTAGTCCCAGCTACTTAGGAGGCTGAGGCAAGAGAATCACCTAAGCCCAGGAGTTGGAGGTTGCTGTGAGCTGCGTGATTCCATGGCACTCTACTGAGGGCAATAAAGTGAGACTCTGTCTTTAAATTAAAAAACAAGGGCAGCGCCTGTGGCTCAAAGGAGTAGGACACCAGCCCCATAGGCCATAGGTAGCGGGTTCAAACCCAGCCCCAGCCAAAAACTGCAAAAAATTAAAAAACAAAAGCAGGGGGCAGCGCCTGTAGCTCAAAGGAGTAGGGCACTGGCCCCATATGCTGGAGGTGGCGGGTTCAAACCCAACCCTGGTCAAAAACTGCAAAAAAAAAAAAAAAAAAAAAAAAAGCAGGGCGGTGCCTATGGCTCATCGAGTAGGGCGCCAGCCCCATATACCGAAGGTGGTGGGTTCAAATCCGGCCTCGCCCAAACTGCAAAACAGAAAAATAGCAGGGTATTGTGGCGGGCACCTGTAGTCCCAGCTACTCAGGAGGCTGAAGCAAGAGAATTGCCTAAGCCCAGGAGTTGGAGGTTGCCATGAGCTGTGTGACGCCACGGCACTATACTGAGGGTGATAAAGTGAGACTCTGTCTCTACAAAAAATAAAACAAAAGCAAAACTGAGGCAAAAAGATCACTTGAGCCCGAGTTAGAGGTTGGAAGTTGCTGTAAGCTATGACGCCACAGCACTCTACCCAGGGTGACAGCTTGAGACTCTGTCTCAAAAATAATAATAACAACAACAAAACAGGATAATATGGGCAATGACCACCATCAAGTTTGCCCAGTTCACTGCGGGAGCCCAGAGGAGGCCCCAAACCCAGGCTAGAGGTCAGGAATCTTCTCTCAGAGGTAGATCTTGCAGTTCGGAGAAAGAATTGGATAGTGACAAAAAAGGCTGAGGAGCATGTAATTTATCCAGGCATCTCAGGGAGCCATGGAAGAAGTAGGGTCAACTCTGGATATAAAAAGAACCCTCTGGGATCTGTAGGTGGTGGACTACAAAGGGATGGAAACTAAAGGGGGAGAGGCTGGAAAGGTGGCTGGAGGGAGGATCCAGGTGGGAGAAAATGAGTTCTGAGCTGAGGTTGGGATTATGGGGACAAAAAGAATCAGGAGGTTAGATGTCACCTATGCCAGGAACCCTTCCTCTTAAACCTCATGTAAAAAAATTCTTTTATCACCCATCCCTGAAAGCCATAGTCTCTATATTCTTACTTTGCTCATTCACTTTTTCATTCATTCAACATATTCTCCTGAGATCTCCTAGAAAAATGCTGGCACTGAGGCTCAAGTCAGATATGGGACTTTCTCAATCTGGGGGACAGGATAGGCCACAAACCTGGGTACAATCATGTTCAGTGTGATATGTAAAAATAGAGGCAGCACAGGGCTCTATAGGATTCTAGAGAGGCACCTGGCCAAGCCTGGGCATTCAGGGAAGACTTCCTGGAGGAGGTGAGGCCCTCTGTGGCCATTGTAGAAAATCCAAGTATCTTCCAGGCACACAGGACCAGGAGGACTCTAGGGAGAAACATCAGGGATGGTTTCATTCAGTCATGCCTGGTTTCTTTCCCAGGATCCCCATATGTCAGGCCCTGTGTGCAGTGAGGCTGGAGACTCAGAGGTGGGTTAGACTTGGGCCCTAAAGGGAGGACACTCAGGGACACAGTCCCTCTGTAATGAGACCTATGCTTTAATGGAGGTAGCATAGAACATTGTGAACATCCATAACAGGCACTGACCCAGCCTGGATGGTGACGAAAGGCTTCTTGGAGGAGGAGAGCCTACTCTTCCTGCAGTACCAGTGGACCTGTCTCTCTTTCCACATATCACTAGTTCCATCATTGTCAGTGCCTCTCACCATTTCCATGTCTTTCTCCTTATTTCTCTCCACCTCTGAGTTGTCTGCCATAAGGGATTACCACAAATATGGTAGCTTATAATAACTGAAATTTATTGTCTCACAGTTATAGAAGCCAGAAAGTCCAAATTCAAGATGTTGGCAGAACCATGCTCCCTCCAAAGACTCTAGGGGAGAATTTGCTTCATGCCTCTTCCAGCTTTTGTGGCTTCTGACATTCCTTGGCTAGTGGCTGCACCACTCCAGTCCCTGCCTCTATCTTCACATGGCTTTCTCCTTGGTCTTAAACCTCCCTATGGCTTTCTTTTTGTTTTCTTTTTTTTTTTAGAGACAGAGTTTCACTTTGTCGCCCTTGGTAGAGTTCTGTGGAGTCACAGCTCACAGCAACCTCTAGCTCTTGGGCTCAGGTGATTCTCTTGCCTCAATCTCCCGAGTAGCTGGGACTACAGGCACCCACCACAATGCTCAGCTATTTTTTGTTGCAGTTTGGCTGGGGTCAGGTTTGAACTCACTACCCTTGGTATATGGGGCTGGTGCCCTACTCACTAAGCCACAGGCACTGCCTTCTTTTTCTTTTTCTTAATTTTGGGTTACTATGTGGGTATGGATGATTATGTTACATTGTTTGCATTTGTTAGGTAGAGTCCAAGATGTAGTTGTGCCCTTCACCCACAAGGTATGTCATAAACCCTTACATTGTGCCTTTTAGGTGATAGCAAAGACATGTGTCATTGGACTTAGGGTCCCCCTAGATGGTGCACAATAATCTAATCTCAAGATCCATAACTTAATTACAGCCATGAAGAGCTTTTTACCAGATAAGTTCTTTTTTTTTTTTTTAAGGGAGAATGCATTTTATTTTATTATGTTTTTTACTTTTAGAGGCAGAGTCTCACTATGTTTCCCTGGGTAGAGTGCTGTGGTGTCACAGCTCACAGCAATTTCAAACTCTGATTCTGTTGCCTCAGCCTCCCAAGTAGCTGGGACTACAGGCGCCTACCACAATGCCCTGCTATTTTGGGGAGGGGGGGCAGGACTAATGGATGGCCATGGAACTGGCTATTTTTTTGTTGCAGTTGTCATTGTTGATTTTAGCTGGCCCGGGCCGGGTTCAAACCAGCCTTGGTGTATGTGGCCAGTGCCCTATCCACTGAGCTATGGGCGTCACCCACCAGATAAGGTCTTAATCACAGGTTCTAGGACCAAGTATCTTTGTTGGCAGGTGGGGCTCATCATTCAATCCACTGCATCTTTGGGGAGTCACTTTCACCTCTAAGCCTCAATCTTCTATTTGTAGAATGGGGCTGATACTAACCCCCACTTCATGGGCAGCTTTGAGGGCTGAAATTAAGCTATGGAGTGTGAGGCCAGCTCTAGTGCCAAGAAATTCTCAGTCTGGGGCAGATGCCATTTTGCTGATTTATTTCTCCATCAGAGCTGGGGTTTTCTTCTTTTGTTTTGTTTTTGTTTTGAGATAGAGTCTCACTATGTCACCCTTGGTAGAGTGCTATGGTGTCACAGCTCACAGCAACCTCAAACTCTTGGGCTTAAAGAGATTCTCTTGCCTCACGCCACGGCACTCTACCCAGGGCGATAAAGTGAGACTCTGTCTCTACAAAAAAAAAAAAAAGAGAGATTCTCTTGCCTCAGTCTCCCAAGTAGCTGGGACTACAGGTGCCTACCTGCTATTTTTTTGTTGTTGTTGTTGTATTTGTCATTGTTGTTTGGCAGACCCAGGCTGGGTTCAAAACTGCCAGCCCTGGTGTACATGGCTGGCACCCTAACTGCTGAGCTATAGGTATTGAGCCAGAGCTGGGTTTCTCTGCTGGTTTTTTCTTGCCAGTTTCCCCACTGCTCAGCACATGTGTCTCTGTCTTGTTTTCTCTATTTCTCTCTGCTGTATCTTCCCCCTAATTCCACCATTTCTTAACTGTATAACTCAGTTCTTCTCTTTTGAAGTCTCTTTCTTTGCATGAGTATCTCTGAGATTTGGTTTTCTCATCTGTCAAATGGGGTAATAACAGCCCTACATCACAGGACAGCTATAAGGATGACATGAATGAGTACATAGGAAGTACTTGGAAATTTGCCTGGTGTGTAGGAAGTGGTTTATTACTGTAGCTATTATTAATACTGCTGTAGTTGTCCGAATTTTGTCTCTTTCCCTGTTTCCATGGCTCCCTATGTCTCTCCAGTGTCTCCCATTCTGTGTTTCTGAAGGAGTGCCTCAGTGACTGCTAAGCCTCCCTGGGCTTTAAGAGTCTGTCTCTCAGCTCGGTGTCTGTGGCTCAATGGGCTAAGGCACCAGCCATGTACGCCTGAGCTGGTGGGTTCGAATCCAGACTGGGCCCGCCAAACAATGACGGCTGCAACCAAAAAAAATGGCCGGGTGTTGTGGCGGGCGCCTGTAGTCCAGCTACTTGGGAGGCAGAGGCAGGAGACTTGCTTGAGCCCAGGAATTGGAGGTTGCTGTGAGCTGTGATGTCACAGCACACTATCCAGGGTGACAGCTTGAGGCTCTGTCTCAAAAAAAAAAAAAAAAAAGAGTCTGTCTCTCTCTCTTTTTTTTCCCTACCTGTAGTGATGGGGTTTTTTGTTTGTTTATTTTCTCATTTGCTTTTTTTTTTTTCTGTCACCCTGGGTAGAGTGTTTTGTTGTCATAGCTCACAGCAACCTCAAATTCTTGACCTTGAGCAATCCTCTTGCCTCAGCCTCCTGAGTAGCTGGGACTACAGGCACCTGTAGTGATTTTAAAATAAGTCCCCAGGCTCAGCGCCTGTGGCTCAACGGGCTAAGGCACCAGCCACGTACACCTGAGCTGGCGGGTTCGAATCCAGCCCCCGGGCCAACCAAACAACAAAGATGGCTGCAACCAAAAAAAAATGGCCAGGCGTTGTGGCGGGCGCCTGTAGTCCCAGCTACTTGGGAGGTGGAGGCAAGAGACTCGCTTGAGCCCAGGAATTGGAGGTTGCTGTGAGCTGTGATGCCACAGCACTCTACCCAGGGCGACAGCTT
>CAUYON010202111.1:0-17944 GCA_963573935.1 Arctocebus calabarensis
CATATAGTGATTAAAAGGCCATGAAGGCTATGTTAAATAGTTCAATGAAAATATTTCAGATTGTATATAAAGTCAGCACATTGTGCCCCATGATTGCACCAATGTACACAATTATGATTTAATAAAAATTAAAAAAAAATAAATGTCAAATCATCCTTCCTGAGCCTGGCTTCTCTCGTCTGTGCAGACTGAATGAGACAGTGTGCATGTGAACGCCTTTCACTGACTCTCCTAAGAGCACAGGGGTCTCACTTTCTCTCCTGAGACATGCCACCTCCCCATCTAAGCCCAATTCTTCCTCATTTGTGTTGTGGGAGACCTGAATATACTTCTCCAAAATATGCCAGTTTGGCATAAGGATTATTTTGAAATGAAAGCAATTGAGAAGAAGCAAATATAAGCAATACTCTCTGCTTTCCCCTATTTGCCTAAAAACATGACGTCCATTTGCAAAGTTATCCTTCCCCTACTTTCTGCCAGGTAAGAAAAAGATTGATCACCAAACACACACTTTAGACCTTTCTCATCCTAGAGATAGCACCAGAAGAATCCACATAACAAATTTTACTAACTAGCCTTTATCTACCATTTATTTGCTGTTCTACAATTTGCTACCCCTAGAGACTCAAGATTCTTTTCCTTTGTCTTTTCCGTTCTCAAAAAATGTATTGTTCTGGGCGGCGCCTGTGGCTCAGAGGAGTAGGGCACCAGCCCCATATGCTGGAGCTGGAGGTGGTGGATTCAAACCCAGCCCTGGCCAAAAACTGCAAAAAAAAAAAAAAAAGTATTGTTCTTTATTGAAGATGAGGTAAAAGCCAGAAGTCTAAGATGCCTCTTTGAGAATTATTCATTTTCCCCTGGGTATCTCCCATGTATGCATGAGGTATACAGATAAACAAACTTATTTGTTTTTGTCTTATTAAACTGTCTTTTGTTACATGTGTCCTCAGCTAAGTACTCACAAGGGTGGAGAGAAAGTTATCTTTTCTCCCTTGTGGTGTAACAGGATGATTCAAGTTCCAGATATTCTCTACAAGATACTTGCAATAGAAAAGTATCTCATGATGCTGTCAACCTAGATAACAAACAGAGAGAGTCTCTATGAAAGAAAAGATGTTTATTTAGGAGAACGACATCACAATGAGAATATGTGTGACATAGTAAATTATATGTGCATTCAGGGAGGTAAAGGAAAAAGAACTTTTTTTCTTAAGGAAAAAATGAGAACTACGGCATTGTTTTGAAATAATTTAGCCTTGGTTACAAAGATCAATAACAAGGGTGATGCCAGTCTGAGGGTAGACTATCAGCTGCTGGGCAGAGGCCCTTGGAGAAGTATTTTTGTGTGAGGTTGCAATGGGCTATGTGCAAGGTTGTGGGATTTGTAGAGTCTTTTTCATTATCAGGCACACTACAAGTGTGAGAACTCTCTCTTCATCGCCGTTTCTGGCACTGTTTTTCACGGTTTTCTTAACATCAGTGAGTCCATTTTGATTCTAACAACTTTCACATTTCAAATAAATATTTAAATGCCTTTTAAATTACTTTTGGTAGCTGTGCATTTCCCTGAGCCTGGACCATATAGAAGCCCAGAATTTACTCAGGTTACAACTGTCCAATGAGGGTGTTGGGCTATGATCTCTAAAAGGTCCTTAAGGGTCCTCAGCAAAACTTTAGGAAGAAACTCTTAATGCTATCTTGGGTTTTACAACTACTCACGCTTTTTCTCGAGAGAAGGAGTTGAACAGCACGTGAGGGCCCTGCCTTTCCCAGTGCACTGGGACATGGCTTCCATCCTTTTCCTTATACAGATACCTCTTACGAGTAAGTCCTAACCACGCACACAAACCCTACCGGATCTGGCCCTGCATACCTCCTGTATGTCGCTTCCTCCCACTGCAACCTTCACTCACCCTGTTCTGTCCTTATGATCATCTGGCTGCTCCCCAAAGACACCAAAGGTGCTTCTGTCTCACAGCTGCTGCACTGGCGGCTGCTGTTCCAGGGAAGGCTCCTCACTCTGTTTTCTGGGCTGGCTCCTGAATTTTACTCCGCTTCATGCCCGTAACACTTCCCAGGAAGGGTTTTCCAATGACCAAGCCTGTGAATAACAGCTTCTCCTCAATCCCCTGCTTATTTGTCTTCATGGAGAAATTTAATACTGACATTTTATTAGGTACCCTCTTTACTTTTATATTTACTTCTCTTTGCTCTTTTAACAAAGCTCTACAAGGGAATGTGCCACTGTATGTGCCCTGTGTGCCACTGTATTCCCAGCACAAAATTATGCTTAATGATCATTTGTTGAATGAGTAAAGAATGAACAAGATGGATCTTATTTCTCATTCAATCCCTTTGGCAGAACCTGGAGGGGCAGAGCCCAGGATAAGATAACTACATGAGAAACAAAAAAGAAAAAGCTTCTGGGCTCTTGAGAGATTGTCATCTAGTGGGGGTGAGGGCTGTAGGGTCAGGGGAGATAGAAGTATACCTGGAATCTCTGTGGCATGCTTACAATTGGACCTAAGTTTGAAATAATGTGGTGCTTCTCACATTGAGGAATAATAGTGTTGTAGCCTGTTTATCTAATGCTGTACTGTGTACACATCAAAGGGTTTCTACACATTGATTCTTTGATGATGTCTGAGAAAACAAATGAAAATCTGAATTTACAAAATAAGTCCATTAAAGAGTTTACTGTTTGAATTACAAAGGAATTCTTTGCAGTACAAAAAGATTAGAGGTGGGGTTCTTTTAAATGACATTTCCCCTAAGTGCATTAAAGTGTTTATTTAAAGATCATTAACTGCTTGACTTCGATGCCCCAGGGTAGATCAGCGTAAAGATAACTGGTCAGGAGGCCCTACCAGTGGAAGATCAATTAAACTGCAAGATAAAGTGCCTTTGAAATGATTCAAGTCAGTGGGAAAGTGGATTTATTTACCCAAATTTGTTTTATCTTGGTAGGAGCACACGTACTGATTGTACAGCACACCTGTGTTCTCCTTCATTCTGGACCAAGGGGGATGCGTTCTCTGGTCTATGTGGCTAAACTCTGATGGGTCCAGGGTCGTAGCTATGTTTGGCCTCCTTTTGGTTGTACTTTAATTAAGAGGTAAAATTATTAGAGCAGCAGATGTTTCTAGCCTGAGGACCTGGGCTCAGTTATATCAAGCAGATGGTCCCAAGCAAGAGAGCATCCTTTAATGAAGAAGCATTTGCAATTCATGAGTCCGTTTCTCTCACTCTCCAATGTTCTGCTTGTCAGAGGTCCCATTGTGTAGCCTGGGAGCATGATGAATTAGGCAGACCCCTTCTGGTTTGGGACATAGTCCCGCACTAATGGAAATTAGAAGTATTATCTCCCAGATCAAGAGATTTGACTGTCCAGAGAGGAGGCTTTTTCTGCCATCCTCTCAGCCTAGTGACAAGGTTTTCTCTCATCTATGTCACAGCCACTACTAGGATATGACCTGGCCCCCAGAACCTGGAGTTGTGAAAGGGCTTACTTGCTCCTCCATTTGATTCCTGAATTGTTCATCTTGGGGTCATTTTGATCTTTTGTCAGGAGGACTGGCAGGTTAGCGTGTAGGAAAGACAATGCTCTACAGGAAAAATTTTCCAGGCAGATACCAGGAAATTTGGATTCTGCTTTTGAAGCCCAGTGTGACTCAGGACAAGTGTCTCTCTCTCTCTCTCTCACACACACACACACACACACACATCATGCCCACACATGCACACATGATCTCTGAATCAAAGTTTCTTCATTTTGTCTAGCCAATAAATAGTCACTGAGAGTCTATTCTGGGCAAGACAGCTGAGAAAGGGGAATAATGAAGCTGGCCCTCCTGTCTCACAATAGCAGTAAGAATCAAATGAGATAAATGATAGTGTTAAAGAAATATTTGTGCTATCATAAGAATCAATAATGATATAAGGCTGGCACATTATACCATGGGCTATGCCCAACAAAAGAAAAACACCTCGATCACAGACACATTATGAAGTAAAGCCAGAGAGCCACAAAACGACGAGTCTTACATTCATTTATTGAATTCAATATTTTATCCCTTTTTGAAAGCTTGAATCTGTAAACAACAGCCAGCGTTTTATAGGAAAGAAGTTTTGAGGCTCTCTAAGATCAAGTTCCTACGCCCTTTTCTATTAGAGTTTAAATGAGAGGATCCCAAAGGAAACAGAGGGAGGAGCTGGCTGGGTCCAGGTTAACTTAGCAGGTGTCTTGCCTTTAGTTTTTGTCTATCCTTCCAGTAACCTTTCTGGCACCTCTGCCTACCCCTGGTACCCCCAACCTCCTGGTTATCAGCATCCTAGCACTTGCAGAGAACACTTTGGGCAAACAATGGTGACCACAGGCTTCTTTTGGCAATGCCCTGGCTGGGAGGTGTAGCACTTCTCTCTCCATTCTCCCCAGAAGCTCCTGTGCTCCAGCTCCATTGACTGAGAGCTGAGAGAACATCAGACAGCTCATTCACTCTCAGGGACAGGTTAAATAGCATGATTTGGCTTCAGCAGAGAAAGTTCACTACCTCATCTTCTTAACTTTCACACAGCTTTAATATATGATGACCTACTGACTTAATAAAAACTTCTCAGGAGCCCAGGCCTGTAATACTAGTGAAACAGAGCCGCACGGGGACCCCCATTTTTCTAGGCCTTAGCAGGCTCTAGTCAAAACCCCATCTCTAGGCACAAATAGGCCCTTTATAGGCCACATTCTCTGGATATAAACACATCTCGTAAGAAGCAGCCTGACCAGCATCTCATCTGGAACACACCCTGCTGCTTCTCCCAGAGCAGAGAAGCATGTCTCAGGCAGGACCATGCTCCTGCAGTCTTCTGCCCAAGAGTCTGAGGCTGCAGTGAGCTGTGATGATGCCACAGCCCTCTACCCAGAGTGACCTACAAAGATTCCAGTCTTGAACAAAAGAAAACAAAAACACTTCTTAAGAAAAAAGAAATCTATTCATTAAGTATATACTTAAATGTAAATGTATCTCAACTGTACATGTTTTAACATGCAAAAATATATGTATTTTATAAAAAAGGAAAAAAAGGATTTTCATGAAACCTAAGGGTGGCAATGTAGTGATCTGCAGCCTGTTATGTTAATCTGAGTTCACTAGATCCTCATCTTTGTGAGGTAAATCGGAGAGATAGGGGAGGACAGCAAGTGAGGTTTTAGAATTTAGTTTAGAAATGTTGGGGTTCTTTATTTCTAAAAGTGGGAAAATAATACAAAAAGAGTGGTTATAAGAATTAAATATAACAACAAGGATGTTGTAAAAATTAAGTGAGGACACTGGTATGAAGGGCCTTTGTCAGTATGAATCCTGACACATAATGTGTGCTCAGTATATTGATTCCATTCAGTTCCCTCCTTTTCATTATCTTATTCATAGTGATTGGCAGGTAGAGTAAGAACATGGAATAGCACCTATAGCACACCTGGAGTCTGTGCACACTTCTTCAAGATGGCCTCCACCAGCTCACCAGCTCATATGCTTTCTAGAGCCCATGCAACCTTTCTGATAGCTCCCACAAACCCAGGTTCTGCAGAGGATTCTGATTGGCCAAGCCTGGGTCATGTGTTCATCTTTGGACCAATGTGGATAGGGACTGGAAATATGATTGGCCAGGCCAGGTCATGTGTTCACTTGCATGGAATAGGTGAGCCCTTTAACCATGTGCATATAGAATGAAAGTGTGTTTTCCAAGGAAGGGGTGCTGGCCAGGCAAAATCCTAGGTGGTTGATTTTTGAGTAAAGATAGGGGTTTAATCACGCAGATTCATGTGCATCCTTAAGGCTCACATTTGTTTTTTCAATATTTAAAAGAATTATTAAATTTATTTAATAATAAAAGTTTTTATCTATATATTGTTGGAGCTAAGGGAAAACCTACCATATTAATAAGAGACAATCTATACAAATTTATTTTAATGTGTATACATGAGAGACTTCAGGATGAAGATTTAACTTCCCAACAAGTTTTAGAAGCTTATATAATTTTCTGGTGAAGGAACTCAGGAATTTCATCCCTGAATATGACTCCCTGGTATAAAGACTATTTTGAACTAAAGGCCATTCAAGATCAAGAAACACTGGAGGGGGCTTTCCTTCTACTCAGAAGATCAAGGGACAATTGACTTCTCTTCCCCTTCCTATTATATCCATACATTATCGGAATGAAGCTCAAATATGCAAGCAGACATGGCCCAAATCGTTTAAAACATAACACCTGTCTCTCAGGTTAATTTACAAGTCATTCTGTTTCCCCCCTCCATTCATCCTCCAGCAACAATTTATCCCCCTATACTCCTCAGTCTCTCCCCCACAAAAGATGTGTATAAAAATATCCAAAGTCCACTGCAAAATTGGTTTCTTGCTCTGATTTTTCCTTATGTGCACAGTAAATAAATCTTTCTCTTATTAATTTGCCTTAACTTGGAGTTGGTCTTTCAGAGAACATGGAAGAGGGGAAGGAAAGGTTAAGTTTCTCCTCACCCCTACAAATGGGGTAAAATGGGTTTTTGGAATGGGGGGAAGGGAGGGGAAGGAAAAAAGGATTACAAGGGAGGATGTCTGGATGGGGAACTAAGATTAATTGGTAAATAGTTCTGTTAATGGGAAAACAAAGAAACAAACACCCCACCCCCACCCTCAAACTCTGTAAAGTAAAGAGGTTTATATTGAATTGAATGTGTGTAGCTGGCCTGGAACATGTGATCTCAAGAAGTCTTGAGGAAATGTGCCCACACTAGCTGGCTTATAGTTTGGTTTCATATATTCCAAAGATAGGAATTACACATACGATCATAAGTGAATACTGTAGTAGGAGATTAAAGGTGGGTTTAAAGTTCCTTTGATATGTAATTAGTTAAAGAAACTAAGCTTTGTTTAAGGGTTTGGAATGTTTTAACTTAAGATAAGAATGTCTCTTATTCAAAGACAAGCCATTAGACATTTAACTCCAGTGATTTGTGGAGTAAACTGATGGTCTGCAGGTGTGGTTTAAGGTTAGCCTTGCATGGTCTTGGGTTTATTAATGATTTAGTATCTTACTCTTATAGAAAGTAACACCAAGAGGGAGGGAACCTCTTGAGGAGGAACCTTTCTCCCTTGTCGTCCTGGACAGCAACTCAGCTTTAAAGTTTTGTTGGGATTCCCTTGTCTGAGAGAGGACCCATTTAGATGGCTGTGGGCCTTAAGATTTTATTTAGTTCACAGTTCTCTTTGGAATTTTAATGAATCAGAGAGGGGACATTATCTTCATAGCAGTCACCAATTCAGACCCAATGAGCGACAGTGGAATGGTCAATCACTGATCCCAGAATAAATAGTACTATAATTTCACACAAAACCTATTTATTTTTATCTTTTTACAAGTAACTAACAACACTTTAATCTCATTTTCTAAATGCTTTCTTTGCTATATTTTCTTCTTTTTCTGTGTGGCTGGGACAGGTGCATTTGTGGCACTCACTGCGTGCCTTCATATGCTTCCAGTCTCTCCAATGGGGACAAAGGTAGCAGTGACCTGTTCTTGTTGGGCTTTTCCCTGCTCATCTCTTAACTCTTCCTTTTGGTTCTGTATAACCCATTTATCTTGTTACTGTGCCTTGTCCTTGATTGCACTCATGCCCACAAAGATTCATTGCCATTGTATGATTTTTGTGGAGACTGTGAGCATTTTGGGTGCACCTTCTCATGCTTTCTGCATGGAGCTGTCATGCCAAATCTTTCAAAAGTATTTTTTTTTATTTATTGTTTCTTCAAATGGAGTTGTGACCAGTGGCTATTTGTTTCCCAAAAAGTCACATATAAATTGTATACTGCAGGCTTGGCGCCTGTGGCTCACAGGGCTAAGCTGCCAGCCACGTACACCTGAGCTGGCGGGTTCAAATCCAGCTGGGTCCCACCAAACAACAATGGCAGCTGCAACCAAAAAATGGCTGGGCATTGTGGCAGGCGCCTGTAGTCCCAGCTACCTGGGAGGCGGAGGCAAGAGACTCGCTTGAGCCCAGGAGTTGGAGGTTGCTGTGAGCTGTGATGCCACAGCCTATATCCAGGGTGACAGCTTGAGGCTCTGTCTCAAAAAAAAAATTGTATACTGCAATTGTATATTGTCAATTATGCTGATGAAAATTGCCAGGGACCATCTCTGAGCTCAGGACAGGACTATGTTCTCATGTGCTTATCAAGTGCATCAACACTTTGGATTAGTGGATGATATCAGGCTTGTTTTCCCTCACCTTTATATCTTCATTCTGTGTGAAAAGGACTGTAAATACCTTTCCTGTCTCTGGAATATAACTAATGTCACATGGGGAGATAAGGCAGATCTTATGGTCCTGGATGGAGAGTTTTTCATTGATGGGGCCCGAGTTCTACAGGCAAGTCATTTTTATCATTGCAAGCAGTACCAACTCTGGTCATATTCTTTTGAAGCAAGTTAAAAACCAGGATGATGGAGGTAAATTTGCTGTCCATGGTAATATTTCTTCTGGACTTATCTAAATGACAATTCTATGTCAGCCAATCTTTTGACAGTCTGGGAGCAACTACTGTGGCTGATGGGGTAGAAGGGTCAAAGAGACCTTGAGGGTTCCTTAGTCACTCCAACATGTCAAAATGCCATCATTTGGGGGAAAAATATTTCTGATTTCTGTCATTAGCAGAAATCACATAGTAGAAATCTTGAGGCACATTTGCTCCATGTCCAATTCTTCTAAGAGAATGTTCAACTTATATATATTTTGCATGTGAAAAAAATCCAGCTCACTTAAGAAATAAGTGCAAACATCCTTTGACACCTTGTAATTTCGAGCAGAAAGGAATAATGAAGAGAGTGGCTATTGGGCCTTGTGGTCCTGCGTGGATGGACTAGATGCAAATGCTACCTACACCCCCAGGAAAAGCATCTCCAGTTGGAGGTCACACTGCAGGAAAGGGTCTGTGGTGCTCATTTTCCCTGTGGTCCAGGCCAGCATTAAGCAGAAGAGCTACTACAAATGTGTCCTAACACAATGCTGTGTGTTAGCAAGCCATTGAGCTTATCAGCTAGGTAGCTTCCAACAGCCGTAACAAATCTAAAAAAGGAATTCTGTGATAAAGGGATCAGATTCTCTTATGCTCCTGGATCTTGAATCTGGCAGACTGATATTAAAGTAAATGTATACCCTTACTTTCTCCTGGAAGAGTGAAATATTAAAAAGGTAACTATGCAATTCCTAAGAAAAAAATCTCTACTCCAAATACTAGATCAACCTCCTTTGAAAAGTTAGGAAAAAAGCCCACATAAATCATAGTCATTGAAAAAGCTATAGTTATTCTGAAAGGCACTGGTATGAGAATAAAACAATGTTCTGTCTTCCAATTGGTATTTCTTTCTTTTTTTTTTTTTTTTTTGAGACAGAGCCTCAAGCTCTCACCCTAGATAGAGTGCCGTGGCATCACAGCTACAGTAAACTCCAATTCCTAGGCTCAAGCGAGTTTCCTGCCTCAGCCTCCCAAGTAGCTGGGACTATAGGCGCCCGCCACAACGCCTGGCCATTTTTTTGGTTGCTGCCGTCATTGTTGCTTGGCAGGCACTGGCTGGATTCGAACTCAGGTGTACGTGGCTGGCGCCTTAGCCTGTTGAGCCACAGGAGCCGAACCATTCCAATTGGCATTTTAATAAGATTCAAGGTGACTTTGCATCTATAAAATGTGAGTTATAGAGAGAAAACAATTTGAGATCACGTGAAGATGGAGCCACTGTCAAATGTTTTTAAAAAGGAGCCAGTAAACAACATTTTGCTTTGAGTGCAATTCATCAGAGTTAAAGACATAAAAATAATGAGAAAATAGAAAAATGTTCCTGAGAACTGATCTAGGAGAGTTTACCTCTATTTTTTTCTAAATTAAGCAATTGTTCATTTCAGAAGATTTCATACAAAACAAATTTTACAAGTGGACTTCTTAGGCAGGCTTGGTTGATACTGGAAAATTTGGACCTATTTCGGGCTTGGATTAACAAGGAAGATTGAAGAATTCCCTGAATTACATTGAGAAAACTCTGAAACATTTTGGGCCAGAAGTCACTGGACTCCAGTTCATCAGAATTAATCAAACCTGATGGCCTGACTGAATTCCAGAATGCAGGTTTGGGTTTCAGATATTCACTGACCAAATTAGAACCTGTGTGTCTTATTTCCTCAAAGCATGAGATCAGTGAGTACAGGCAGGCCCCGAGTTATAAACATCTAACTGATGTTTGGATGATCTGCACTTATGAATGGAAGCTATTCCAGGTAATAGTTAACTGTCCCTGTTCCAACTTACATACAAATTCAGCTTAAGAACAAACCTATAGAACCTGTCTCTTTTGTAACCCAGAGACTGCCAGTACTAAATATTACTCCATAGAGGGTCCATTCAAAATTCTCACACAGGTAGTAGACTCCTTTAGTTTTGCATTGTGCAGAGCTCTGAGCTACTGCCGGCCTGTAAGGTGTGAAGCCATTGCCTGGGACGTGTCTGTAGCCCCATTCCTGTAGCATCTAAATCATTCCTGTTTAGCCTATTTTCTTTCCAGCCCATAGGTAAAAAGATTCAAGAAAAGGTTGTGTTATTCTGCCTGAAACATCTCAGCTAACTCAGAATATTCTAAATTAAGCAAAATGATACTAGGCATTTTGTTTTTTTAAACTATGTGAAACTGGATTTTCACATTTTTAATTGAAATAAAACAAAAGTGAGGTATCAAAATATATCACCATTTGAAATATAGATCCTAAATGGGAATACATATATCAAGAAAACAGTTACATAGAATAACCACCATCAAATATTTTGAATTGTATTAGTAATTTTCAAATACATCTTCCTTTTTAACCTCTCCTCCCTTTTCATGTGTCAGCGCAAGTTGTTAACTTTCCTTTTTTTGGGAACGACTGTCATATTTCTAAATTCTGTCCTTGTAAGTTTCTCTCTCTCTCTCTCTTTTTTTTTTTTTTTTTTTTGAGACAGAGGCTCACCCTATCACTCTGGGTAGAGTGCCGTGGCATCATAGCTCACAGAAGTCTCAAACTCTTGGGCTCAAGAGATTCTCTTCCCTTAGCCTCCTGAGTAGATGGAAGTACAGGCACCTGCCATAACACCTGGATAGTTTTTCTATTTTTAGTAGATATGGGGGTCTCACTCTTGCTCAGGCTGATTTTAAACTCCTAAGCTCAAGCAATCCGACCACCTCAGCCTCCTAAAGTGCTAATAGGCCTGAGCCACCACACTCAGTTAAGTTTCTCTTTTTATTTTTTTATGGTGAAAAGTTATATATTTGAGGATTCTGGGAAGATGGCCGACTAGTTGCAACCCTTGGCAGAGGCTCCTGAGCAGAGGAAGAAAAACTGGACAGCATCGGACTCTATGAAGACAAAGATGGGAAGATGAGCCAAAAAAGAAGTTCAGCAAGCTGTAACTCCAAGGAAGAGCATTCAAGACACCTAATTACAGGTACAAAGCCTATTGACTAGAGGACGAAAGACCTCTCCCAAGCAGGGGGCCTGCTGCAGGCTATCTGCAAATAGGCAGGGAACAAAAGACCTCTCATTTCACCTTGCTGGAGAGAGCTGCTAAACTCTAGGTCTCTTTCTCCAGGGAGGTCCCACTTATGAACCTAGACACCACCCGCCAGGCATAAAATTGAACAGATATTTTCCCCCACACATCCAACCTCCCAGTCTACCCTTTCCCTCTTGCATGGCAGTCTAAAGTTCTGTGCCCTGCAGAGCACAGAGTGTTTGGTGTTGTCCTGAGAGAACTGGGCATAGTGCAGACAGCCAACCATTAGGACAGAATCTGTGATTGACGGGGAAGAAAGAGAGTGTGGGAAGAAAGGGACACTCAACAGGAGGAGGAGCAGTCCCTTGGTTATGACTATGCCCAGCCAGTGGTAGTGTTGACCCTCAGTTTGGGCTGTGTATGGAGGGACAGGGTGCAGAACTCCCAGCTCTGATGGCACCCACAGCAGGAGAGTGGTTGCCCTGTGTGGACTGAGTCTGGCAGGCAGGGCTGGTCCTACAGAGGCTTGATAGGTGTGGACTGCAGCCTGAGAGCAAGGGCATAATCCCCTGATTCCAACAGAACCCTTGAGCAGTGGCTTACTGGGTGGGAACCAAGACCTGAGGGCTAGGGTGTGGCCCACTGTCTCCCGCAGGGCGAGTGAACAGAGGCTTACCAGGACCAGGTGAGGACTGAGACCTATGGGTAGAGAGCAGTGCCCTGACTCTGACAGAGCCTGCAAACAGAGGCTTGCCAGGTAGTGGACTAAGACTGGCAGGCAGGGGCATGGTTCCCTGACTCCAATTGGTCTGGCAAGCAGAGGCTAGCTGTGTGTGGACTGAGACTGGAGGGCGGGGCCCAGTCCCCTGACTCCAACAGAGCCTGTGAACACAGGCTTGCCAGGCAGTGCACAGAGACTGGCAGGTGGGGACGTGGTCCCCTGACTCCAACTGGTCTGGCAAGCAGAGGCTAGTTGTGTGTGGAATGAGATTGGAGGGTGAGACCAGTGCCCTGACACCAACACAGCCTGTGAATAGAGGCTTGCCAGGCAGTGGACTGAGACTGGCAGGCAGAGGCATGGTCCCTTGACCCCAAGTGGTCTGGCAAGCAGAGGCTAGTTGGATGTGGACTGAGACTGGTGGGTGGAGGCGTGGCCCCTGGCTCCAGCTGGGCCTGTGAGCAGAGAAGCGAGCAACAGTGTTGAATGAGTCTGGTGGGCAGGACTATGGATTCCTGGCTCCAATTGTGCTGTTGGAGACCCTTGGAATACCTCTCTGTTGGGTAGGGTTTGCACGGCCTGAGACAATTTGGTTGGAACCTGTGTCTGGGGCTGTCTGTTCAGGTACATTCTGAGGTTGGCCTTAGAGGTCTGTAGTGGAAAAGAACTGAAGGGTGGGTGCTGAGTGCTGCAGCTATTTGTATCTCTTCACAGTTGAGATTTAAACCTGTCAAGATTTGATATAGTTGATATTTAAGACTAATACTGTGGTTTCTTAGGATAGGGTAGAGGTTGGCTGATATCAAACAGAACTAGTGTGCACTATCTCACCAAGTAGGTACTCAGATAAACAGGGTTTCTGGATAAAACCCTGAAAGAGGCCTTTGTAAGGTTGTAGGAGACAATCCACAATTACAAACCCTAGCTGTTTGGTAAGGTGCTATCTTTACTACCTAGGAACCTCAATTAAATCTCACCCTACCAGTTCTAATAACCAAATGGTGGAAAATAAACATGGTGTGGACCTAACAGAAGAACTCTGGCAACATGAATAACCAGAGTAGATCAAACCCCCCTCCCAAGAAATGCCAAAGGAGATACAATTGAAGATGCCATGCATAAACAAATGATAGCAATGTCAGAAATCGAATTCAGAATATGGAATGCAAATAAAAATAAATAGAATGGAAGAAAAGATAGAAATTAAATTTCAAAGAGTAGTTCTAAAGTTGTCTCAAGAAATTAATGAATTCAAAGCCCAAGTCACCAAAGATATGTACATGAGAAAAGAGATAGCAGAACTCAAGGAAATAAAAAAGTTAGTTGAGGAGCTCCAAAACACAGTAGAATCCCTCAGTAATAGAGTTGACCAGGCAGAAGAAAGCATCTCTGCAACTGAAGACAAAGCTTTTGAACATTCCCAAACACTCCAAGAGGCAGACAAATGGAGAGTAAAAACTGATCATTCCCTGAGAGAGCTGTGGGATCACTCCAAAAGATCAAACATTTGGCTTATAGGAATTCCCAAAGGAAAAGAGGATGGTCCTAAAGGTACAGATGCTCTACTCCAAAAGAGTTTAGAGGAGAATTTCCCAAGCATTGCAAGAGATACAGAAGTTTAGATAGCAGGCAGTTTCAGAACCCCAGCAAGACTCAATCCAAACAAAGCATATCCTAGACACATTGTGATTAACTTTGCCAAAGTTAAGACAAAGGAGAAAATTCTGCAAACAGCCAGATGTAATAAAAGCATCACCTATAAAGGGAGAAATATCAGAATGGCTACAGATCTCTCAGCTGAAATGTTTCAAGCCAGAAGAAGATGGTCATCGATCTTCAGTCTCCTAAATCAAAGAACTTCCAGCCCAGGATCCTGAATCCAGGTAAACTGAGTTTCATTTGTCATGGAGAAATCAAATACTTTAATGACATAAACATGTTGAAGAAATTTGCCACAACTAAACCAGCTCTCCAGGATATTCTCAGAACCATCCTCCACAATGATCAGCACAATGCTCTACCTCCAAAGTAAACTCACCTCAAAATTTTTGAACAAAACCCAACTTCCACAGTGGTGAAAGGATTAAAAATGTCCACTAGACATCAAAAAATCATGACACCCAAAATACACCCAGGTTTATCAATTCTCTCAATTAATGTGAATAGTTTAAATTGTTCTCTAAAGAGGCACAGGCTGGCTGACTGGATACATAAACTCAGACATGATATCTGCTGTATACAAGAATTTTACCTTATCTTAAAAGATAAAAATAGACTCAGTGTGAAGGGATGGACTTGTATATTACAGGCAAATGGAAACCAGAAAAAAGCAGGGGTTGCAATTTTACTAGCAGATACAATTGGCTTTAAACCAACAAAGATAAAGAAAGATAAGGAAGGTCACTTACATATTTGTCAGGGAAACACCTAACATGAAGATATTTCAATAATAAATATGCACCCTACCAGAATGCTCCTCAATTCATAAAGAAGACCCTAACGGATATGAACAACTTGATATCTTCCTGCACTGTAATAGTTGGAGATTTGAACACCCCTTTGACAATTTTGGATAGATCCTCCAAGAAGAAACTAAACAATGAAATATTAGACTTAAACTTGACCCTAGAACAAACGGACTTTACAGACCTCTACAGAACATTTCACCCTAATAAAACTGAATATACATTTTTCTCATCAGCTCATAGGTCATCCTCCAAAACAGATCATATCCTTTTTTTTTTTTTGAGACAGAGCCTCAAACTGTCACCCTGGATAGAGTGCTGTGGTATCACAGCTCATAGCAACCTCCAATTCCTGGGGTCAAGTGAGTCTCTTGCCTCTGCCTCCCAAGTAGCTGGGACCACAGGCACCCACCACAACACCTGGCCATTTTTTTTTTTTTGATTGCAGCCATCATTGTTGTTTGGTGGGCCCAGGCTGGATTCGAACCCGCCAGCTCAAGTGTACGTGGCTGGCACCTTAGCCATTGAGCCACAGGTGCTGAGCCAATAGATCATATCCTAAGTCACAAGTCTAACTTCAGCAAATGTAAAAGTGTAGAAATTATTCCTTGTATCTTCTCAGTCCACCATGCAATAAAGTTGAACTCAATATCAACAGGAATCTTCATACTCAAACAAAGTCATGGAAGCTAAATAATCTTAGGCTGAATGATAGCTGGGTCAAAGATGAGACTAAGAGGGAAATCACCAAATTTTTGGAACAAAATGACAACAAAGACATAAATTATCAAAACCTGTGGGATACTGCAAAAGCAATCCTGAGAGGAAATTTATAGCATTGGAAGCCTTCATCAAGAAAACAGAAAGAGAGGAAGCCAACAACTTAATGAATCATTTTAAGCAACTGGAAAAGGAAGAACAGTGCAACCCCAAACCCACCAGAAGAAAAGAAAAACCAAATTAGGGCTGAATTAAATGAAATTGAAAACAAAAGAATCATTCAGACAATCAATGAAAAAAAAAGTTGGTTTTTCGATTAGATTAACAAAATTGATAAACCTTTGGCCAACCTAACCAGAAAGAGAAAAGTAAAATCTCTAATATTGTCTATCAGAAATGATAAAGGAGAAATAACAACAGACACTTCAAAATTCAAAAAATCCTCAATGATTACTACAAAAATCTCTATTCCCAGAAATATGAAAATCTGAAGGAAATGGATCAATACCTGGAAGCACACCATCTTCCTAGACTCAACCAGAAAGAATTATAAACCTTGGGGTGGTGCCTGTGGCTCAGCGAGTAGGGCACTGATCCCATATACCGAGGGATGCGGGTTCAAACCCAGCCCCGGCCGAACTGCATCAAAAATTAGCTGGGCACTGTGGCGGGCACCTGTAGTCCCAGCTACTCGGGAAGCTAAGGCAAGAGAATTGCTTAATCCCAAGAGCTGGAGGTTGCTGTGAGCTGTGACTCCACAGCACTCTACCGAGGGCGATAGAGTAAGACTCTGTCTCCACACACACACAAAAAAAAGAATTATAAACCTTGAATAGGCCTATATCAACCACTGAAATAGCATCAACAATATGAAATCCCCCTAAAAAGGAAAGTCTAGGGCCAGATCCGAATTCTATCAAACCTTTAAAGGGGATCTAGTACCTATATTATACAACATTTTCCAAAGCATAGAAAAAGAAGGAATACTTCCCAACACATTCTATGAAGCAAATATCACCTTGATCCCCAAACCAGGATAGGATCCAACAAAGAAAGAAAATTATAGATCTATATCATTAATGAATATTGATGCAAAAAAAATTCAATAAGATCTTAGCAAATAGAATTCAACAACACATCAAAACAATTATACACCATGATCAAGTTGGTTTTATTCCAGGGTTACAGCATTGGTTCAACATATGCAAATCTATAAATATAATACATCACATCAATAAAATAAAAAATAAAGACCATATGATTCTCTCAATTGATCCAGAAAAAGCCTTTGATAACACCTAGAATACTTTTATGATCAGAATTCTTAAGAAAATACACAGAAGGGACATTTCTTAAACTAATAGAGGCCATCTATAGTAAACCTACAGCCAATATCATATTGAATGGTGTAAAATTGAAAACATTTCCACTCAGATCAGGAATGAGGCCAGGATGCCCACTGTCTCCACTGCTATTCAATATAGTAATGGAAGTCTTAGCCATCACAATCAGCAAGAGAAGGTGATCAAGTGTATCCACATAGGGTCAGAGGAGATCAAACTCTTCCCTGATGATATGATCCTATACCTGGAAAATCCCAGGGACTCAACTTCAAAACTCTTAGAAGTAATCAAGGAATACATCATCTCAGGATACAAAAGCAGCATCTCAGGATACAAAATCAATCAGTAGCTTTTGTATATGCCAACAATAGTCAAGCTGGAAAAACAATCAAGGACTCTATTCCTTTTACAATAGTGCCAAAGAAGATGAAATATTTGGGAATTTACCTAACAAAGTATGTGAAAGACCTCTGTAAGGAGAACTATGAAACTCTGAGAAAAGAAATAGCTGAAGATGTTAACAAAGGGAAAAACACACCATGCTCATGGCTGGGAAGAATCAACATTGTTAAAATGTCCATACTACCCAAAGCAATTTATAGATTTAATGCAACCCCTATTAAAGCACCATTGTCATACTTTAAAGAACTTTAAAAAATAGTACTTCATTTTATATGGAATCAGAAAAAACCTTGAATAGCAAATACATTACTCAGAAATAAGAACATCAGCAGGTATCATATTACCAGACTTCAGGCTATACTATAAATCTATAGTGATCAAAACAGCATGGTACTGGCACAAAAACAGAGTGGTAGATTTATGGAACAGAATAGAGAACCAAGTGATGAACCCAGCTTCTTATCACCATTTGATCTTCTACAAGCCTATCAAAAATATTCAGTGGGGGAAAGACTTCCTATTTAACAAATAGGAGTCTTTGGGAAATGATGGCGACCTGTAGAAGACTGAAACTGGACCCTCATCTTTCACCATTAACAAAAATTGATTCTCACTGGATAAAAGATTTAAACTTAAGACATGAAACTATAAAAATACTAGAAGAGAGTGCAGGGAAAACACTTGAAGAAATTGGCCTGGGAGAATATTTTATGAGAAGGACCCCCCCCCCCA
>CAUYON010202112.1:0-13873 GCA_963573935.1 Arctocebus calabarensis
CCAGCTACTAGGGAGGCTGAGGCAAGAGAATCGCTTAAGCCCAAGAGCTGGAGGTTGCTGTGAGCAGTGTGACGCCACGGCACTCTACCCAGGGCGATAAAGTGAGACTCTGTCTCTACAAAAAAAAAAAAAAAAAGAATGGATTTGGGATTTGTCAAATGCTTATTATGTTATCTTTTGATATGATTCTGTATTTTTGCCTTTTATTATGTTAATATAGTGAATTACAAATGTGTTTTGTATGTGATTTTATTTATTTTTTAAGTTGGATTTAATTTTTTAAATTAAATTTAATTTTTTTAAGAAATCCAAGTGCCTACCCAGGCACTGTGGCAGGCGCCTGTGGTCCCAGTTACTCGGGAGGATGAGGTAAGAAAATTGCCTAAGCCCAGGAGTTGAGGTTGCTGTGAGCTGTGTGACACCATGGCACTCTAGCGAGGGCAATAAAGTGAGACTCTGACTCTACAAAAAATAATAATAATAATAATAATAAACAGAGACTTTACCTCTTTTATGTTTACATGGTTGGAGCTGGAACATATTCTTAGTAAAGTATCCCAGGAATGGGAAAAAAAAATCCAATGTACTCAGTACTACTGTGAAACCAATTTATAATCACTCACACTTGCATATGAAAAATGAAACACAACTATAGCCTAGGATGAAGGAGGGAAGGGAAGGGAAAGAGGAAGGAAGGGAGATGTAATGCTGCAATTGGGTAAATGAGGTGAAGGCTATGTTGATTAGTAGGATGTAAGCACTACTGAGGACGTTAAAGTGAGACTCTGTCTATACCAAAAAAAATGGAGACTTTTTTTGGAAATGGAAAATTTTTTTTTTTTTTGCAGTTTTTGGCCAGGGCTGGATTTGAGCCCACCACCTCTAGTATATGGGGTGGGTGCCCTACTCCTTTGAGCCACAGGCACCACCTGTGCCTTTATTCTTTATTTCCAGTGCTGTTTCTTTTCTTTCCTTTCTTTCTTTCTTTCTTTTTTTTCTTTTTGTGAGTCTCACCATGTCGCCCTGAGTAGAGTGCTGTGGTGTCATAGGTCACAGCAACCTCAAACTCTTGGGCTCAAGAGATTCTCTTGCCTCAGCCTCCCAAGCAGCTAGGATCACAGGAGCCTGCCACAATTCCTAGCTATTTTTTTGTTGCAGCTGTCATTGTTGGTGAGCTGGCCCAGGCCAGGCTCAAACCAGCCACCTGTGGTGTATGTGGCTGGCGCCATAACCACTGTGCTATGGGTGCTGAGCCTCCAGGGCTGGTTTTGTTTTTTTTAGACAGAGTCTCACTTTGTTGCCCCCAGTAGAGAGCTGTGGTGTCATAGCTCACAGCAACCTTAGACTGCTGGGCTCAAGCGATTCTCTATTACCTCAGCTTCCCAAGAAGCTGGGATTACATGCCTGCCACAATGCCCAGCTATTTTTAAAGATCAGGTCTCTCTTGAACTCAGGCTAGTCTCCAAATCATGAGTTCTAGTGATTATCCTGCCTTGGCTCAGAGTGCTGAGATTACATGCCTGAGTCACTGTTCCTGGCTAATTTAACTTTTAATTAAAATCATAATTGTATAATTTAGGGGCTACACTGCCATGATTTGATATACAATGTGGAATGCTTAAATTAAACATTAACATAACAATTACCCCACTTAATTATTTTTGTGATAAGACATTTAAAATTTACTCTTAGTTATTTTGAATTATACCCTTGCATTGTGCACATTAAGTGAGATCCCACCAAATGCCCTCCCTCCTCCCTTTCCCTCCTTCTTTCTGGACTATATTTGTGTTTTATCATGTGTATGAGTGTGTAAGTATTTATATATTGGTTTCATAATAGTAATTTATATATTGGTTTCATAATAGTATTGAATACACTGGATACTCTTCCCCCCCATGCTTGAGATACTTTACTCACGAAGAATGTGTTCCAACTCCATACAGGTAAACATAAAAGATGTAAAGTCTCCATCTTTTTATGGCTGTATAGTATTCCATGGATATATATAATCACAATTTGTTTTTCCATTCATGGGAAACATATGAATTGGGTGAATTGGACTGTAATAAACATTCTGGAGCAAATGCCTTTGTGGTAAAATGATTTTTATTCTTCTGCTAGGGTTGACACCTAGTAACGGGATTGCAGGATCAAACAGAAGGTCTACTTTTGGTTCTTTGAGAATTCTCCATACTTCTTTCCAAAAAGGCTGTATTAGTTTGCAATCCCAACAGCAATGTAGAAGTGTTCCTTCTCTCCACATTCACAACTGGAGTTTTGTGGGCTAAACTTACTGGTTAGGTGATATCTGAAAGTGTTTTCAATTTAATTTCCTTGATGATTGAAGATGATGAGAATTTTTTCATGTGTTTGTTGGCCATTCATCTGTCATCTTCAGAGAAGTTTCTTTTCAAGTCTCTGGCTCAGAAAGAAATGGAATCCTTTGTTTTTTCTTATTGAATAATTTGAGTTCTCTTTAAATTCTATTTATCAGACCTTTATCAGAATCATAACATGCAAAAATCTTCTCTCATTCTGAAGCCCGTTTAATGTGGTTATAGTGGTCTTAGTGGTTGCAGAAGCTTTTTAAATTGATCAAATCCCCGTAAATTATTTTTAGTGTTGCTGCAATTTTCAGGGGGGTTCTTCCTCATAAAACATTTCCCCAAGCCATTAGCTTCAAGTGTTTTTGATTCATGCTCTTCTAATATTTTTATAGTCTTAAATTTCAATATTGATAATTTAAAGAATAAATTTTTGTTAATGATGAGAGATGTGAGTCTAGTTTCAGTCTTCTACAGGTCGCTAACCAGTTCTCCCAAAACCATTTGTTAAATAGGGATTTTCCCCAATGCATGTTTTTGTTAGTCTTATCGAAGATTAAATGATCATACGTGGCTGGGTTCATCTCTAGGTTCTCTCTTCTATTCCATATATCTGCATTGGTATTGATAAATGTTCTTGATCATAATCTATAATTTTTATATGTTGCTGATTTGTTTTGATAGTATCCCTCGAGGATTATTTTCTTTGTTTTCTGAGGCATTTTGGTCTGTAATTTTCCTTTCTTGAAATGTCTTTGTCCAGTTGCAGTATCAGTGTAAATTGGCTTCATAGAATGCATCGAGGAGTGTTGTCTTTCAATTTGTATTTTCATTCTTAGAAGAAGAGTTAGTAAAGAGTTATTTTCTATTCTTAGCAGGATTAGTGAAGTCATCTTGTCCTGGACAGGAATTGGATCCTAGCAATAATTTCATGAACTTGGACAGCTACTCTTCCCTTCCAATGAAATAACAATTGGATGACCTAAGTTAAACACTGAGAAACTGTAAGTATGTTTCTGTGGTTTTGAACCATTAAGGTATGTGGTAAATTGGGGCAAATCATTAAGAAGTAAACAGTTCATAGTACATGTGTAGGTTTTCCTGGGTTAGATTCTGGAACAGAAAAAATGACATTAGTGAGAAACCTGAAACCTAACATCTGAAGAAAAACTGTACTTTAGTTGGTACTTTTGCATCCTTGTCAATTTATGAGTTTTCATAAACATAATATGGTTTTTTAAAGTACCAACATTTCAAGAAGCTGAAGAATATTTGAAACTCTCTGTACTAACTTTTCATTTTTCAATAAATCTAAAATAATCTCAAAATAAGCAAGGCTTTTTAAAAGGAATTTTTTTGCTACTGAAAAAAATCCCCAAATACTTAGACATAAACAAAAACTTTTTCTTATAGGACACATGGGCATGTAGGGAGAAAATAGCAAGGCATCTTGTCTTAGTATTCACCACCCCAAACCTAGGTGCACCTGCTGCAGGAAGACACCCTCAGTCTCCAGGGCCTCTCCTCCTCTTTCTCCTTCCCTAAAATACTCCCCATTCCACAGATGTCACTTTGTATGTCTGCAAACACACCTTCCAAGACAGGTTCCTGTGCCTGTGTCAGAATTCATCATTTTCAGACACTGTTTAACAGCATGACTCCTGGATGCTGCTGAAGACTTTGAAAACATTACCTCTGGACATTAAAAGCCAGGATTGATAAATATCAGTGATAGGGAACATAAATCATATTTCCATATTTAGGAGACTTTTCTTGGGATAGAGACTTTTTTTTGAGACAGAGTCTCTGTTGCCCTGGGTAGAGAGTAGTGGTGTCATTACTCACAGCAACCTGAAACTCATGGGCTCAAGAGATACTTTTGCTTCATCCTCCCAAGTAGCTGGGACTACAGTTTCCACCATGCCAGGCTAATTTTTCTATTTTGAATAGAGATGTGGTCTCGCTGTTGCTCAAGCTGGTCTTGAACTCCTGAGCTCAAGTGAACTACCTGTCTTACCCTCACAGAATGCTAGTATTACAGGCATGAGCCACAGCATTGGTCCCAAGATTCCTTTTTCAAGTGTTAAAAGAGAATTGTACATTTAGGCCTTGACAAAACCCTGTGATAATTAAGTTCTCAGTCATTAATTCTTCAGGATCATATACTCTTTTGACATTTATCTTGTGGAATTTTAATGTCCATTACTAAATCTATAAGCCATAGAGCTAATATCTTTATGATATCAGGTGAATAGTATACAAAAAATATTAATAAACACAGGGGATGAGATCATTCACTGTTTACATCATTAGGAAATACAATTTCAGAAACAAGATTATTGAAAGGTAAAAGCATACTAGTGATTTAGAATGTGTTATGCCGAGTAAACAAAAGAGGAAGCAACATATGACATGTGCCCCATCCTCCAGGCAGTGATTTAAGAGATGGACAGAGGCTGAGTGATGACTCTGCATAGGTGTTGCCTCAACAAAGTGTCCACAGTAGGTAGGACTTTCCTCTTCTTTCCACACAGCTACCTGTTCACAAGCCACAGAATTAGTCTGGGTAGCAGCAGGACTGTGTATAGGAAACTTGTCTACAAAACCTCCATATCCATGGGACTGTATACTGAAATCCCGTGGACACTCACCAAGTTAAATTTTTTGCTTTAACTGTCCATGATCAGGAACATGTCCTCTACAAGGCATTTGTAACGTCAATGAGAAATAAGTTACTGTAGCCTAGATACCTAAGGAAGACATATAGCTTTCTGGACCCCATCTCTCACTTCTGAGATCTGAACAGCAATAATTTAGGTGGTGTTACATTGGGAAGCTGTAATTCAAGAAAATTTTCACTCCTCCATGCTTATCTTTCACTCTCTGAGAAAGGCCAACCTCATATTTAAATTCATGATCTTAAAACATGGAAGATGTCTTTGTTCATTTCATTGTAATTGGCGTTCCTATATGCTAAATGACTTGTGAAATCCACTTTTCCTCTTTATTTTGATGTGTACCTAGTATTCTCTCATAATGTGTGTTGTGAATATCACCCCTCACTAAATCCTTCATAAAAATGAGTGCAATATGGCAGGGCATGAAGGAGACGCAAGAGAATGTGGGTGACAAGTGACCCATTCCAAGTGGCAATAGTGTCAGAGAGCTCTAACTGCTCAGAGTTAGGAGGGAGCAGATTTTAGACGCAGAACTATACTAGATAACAGTGCTGACCACTGGTTTCCAAAACACTAATATCTGATATCATGGAAGATACAACTTCCCACAACCTCTTAACTTGCTACCAGATTCCACTTAGACTGACCCACCAGAATTCCCCAAAAGATGCCATTGCAAAGATTTCAGTCTCATACATCACCAGGAGAAAAGAACCTAACACCCAGTCTCCATCCTGCAGCCTGAATAAAAACTAGAGTTCAGTGAATGCATGGTTAATGTCTTTGAGATCAGGACATGTTAACTTGAGTGGCCCTGGAAACTGGAACTCTTGGTTTTAACACACTCAACAGCCTATATTATAAATTACATGAATATCCTCCTCATCCAATATGCTCTTCAAGGCACCCAAAGCCAAGTGCCTAAAAGAGTTGACCAGAGTAACAACTGCTTGAGGAAAAACATTTAACATTTTATGAAAACTACAATGCATCAACATCTGCAGTGAGTAATCATGAAGTGGTTTTTGTGATCATCATCCATGTGATTAGAAAGATGAATGGGAAATACGAAAACTATAGTTATATAATTGTTCTGGTTTGAAGAATTTTATGTGGAATGCAACTTACAGGGTGCATTGCTCATACTTATAAGATATGTAAATTCCCTCAGATATCTTTGTATGTTGTTAGAGAACTACCACTCTAGTGCAAACTTTCAAGTTACTCTTTACCATTTCTATCTTCCTTCTCAATGGAAATTTTGAACAATATTCACCACAATTACTTCTTCACATATGTTGTATTCTTGCTATTTCTAATTTGCTCTTGAATTGTCTCTCTGGACAGTTGATATACATTATAGCAGTAGATAATGGGACTCCAAGGAACTGAGTCTGAGTCTGGGATGTTTGCAATATTCCTTTCATAGGATACTTCTTAGTCTTGATGAATGACCCAATGCCTGAGTGTCTGACTTGTAACTGGGTGTCCTTCTCATAGGGAATGTGTTCATCCTTGCAGATGCCACTGAGGCTCTTCCATAGTTTATTCTTACCATGACAGCTACTCTCTAGGAGAACCTTGAAGGAGAAATAAGTTAGGTTCGGGTGAGTGAGTCAAGTAAGACACAGAGGAGGCAACTCAACAAAACCCATAATGTAACAAAAGCACTGTATGACTATGGCTCCCAGACAGCAGAAAGCAGAATGCCAAACAGTTCCAACAGCAGCCACCTAGAACATACGCCAGCAAGCAAGGAGGGCTTTCAGAGAAAGACAGAATGAGGACCAGTGGGCTGACCCTTGATTGAGTTTTGAGGTATGACCCGAACAGGTTTCTCATGGGAAATTCTAACTGGGGAGCTTAGAGAAATCAAATATGAATTCTGTGGAGTCATTTTGTAACTGAGAGGTAGTCACTGCAGGATTTCTCCACAGTCCATTTGGAATAGGGAGTCAGTGGGGAAAATCAGGTGTTGCACCTAGGTGTCCTACAGGGAGTGGTCACTAGGAGGGTATTGTCCAAAGAGATATCTAGATCTATACCAGGAATGTGGAAGAAGAGGGGGAACTTGAAACAGGGTCATGGCTGACTAAATCTTGTTCTAGTATGAGCAAGTCAAACCTGTATTTATAATGAATGCTGGGACAATACGCAATTATAAGAATTCAATTCAGCATTTAAAATAGGAATTCTAGTAGTCAGCTAAAAATCTAAAATCTGTAATCCCTAGATAGAATGTAAATACAGTTGATAAAATTAAATAAAGATATATTGAAACACATTTCCTCAATAATAAACTAGAATAAAGCAGATAAGCTGAAGTAATAGTACACTGAGAAATAGTCACAAAAAATAATGTATTCCAATTCCATTGATCCTAAAGTTCACATTTTCACATCTGTCAAACAGAAATACATCTTAAAATAGATATTGTAAAAACGCAATTGATCAGAGACAATGATAAGGTGATTTTCCTCATGTCAAGGCTCAAAAACATGATCATAAAAGTTTCCACTTTCCCCTTCTGATGATATGGTAAATATGAAACTTGCAGAAGAGTGTGAGCAGGTTGTAAAGGTATTCTCACAGAAAGCAGTTGAGGACTCTCACAAGAAATGGGGCACCAGCAAAGCTTCTCATCATCTGGGATGCTGATAATGTGGAGAAAATCGTGGATAATTTGAGTTGAAAAATTATTTAAGGGAGTTTTATCTGAACAAAATAAATTTTAGAATATAGAACATAGAATTATAGAATATCTTTGTTACTGCATTTGCTTTTATTTTCCATCTCACGTAATCATTGAAGTAATTAATATAAGACAAATATCCACATTTATATAAATTTGAAAGAGATATTTTCAGTATGTATGAGACAAAAATTCTATGGGATAAGAAGTATTTTTGTTACTTTTTAAAGATGGTTTTATGCTTTCATTGTGACATAAAATGCATTTTACAACTGATGCAAATGCTTCTTGTAATTACTTTACAAAAGATGTCACTATTACCACATACTGACTTAGCCTTTACTAAAGAACTATTATTTCTTCATACTGTATATATTATTAGTCTGTTCATTACTCACTCTATCTCAGGAGACAGGCATGGTTGCCTCTGCCAAGTTCTATTCTGAATCTGAGCTAAAACTCTGCAGGAAAGGAATAGAAGAACATAGGATTTCACTCAGTCTTTGCTCACATCATGAGAAGAGGGGAGTGGATTGGAAGGACCCTGGAATCAGTAATGTGTGAGGATGGCAGGAGCAGGAAGGTCAGACCATGATGGGACTAGGCAGGTGAGAGAGAGCAGGTCAAGGATGGAACAGGGCAGCTAACAGAAAAATGCTTTTGATGTGGGGGAATTTGAATGTCACCTTTTTGTTTTCCTTGAAATGCTATCTGAGCCCATGAGGTCTGCTAGTTGGGAAGACAATATGGATGCTCCCTGCCCTCTATGGAGGTGCCAGGTATTATTACCAGGAAGGGCTGAATCTTCGGAGGAGCCTGGCAGGGGAAGGGCAGAGAGAACCTTCATGCTGGGTGACAAGCAGGCTCGTGGATTTGGATACTATGACCCTTCTCCATTTTTTCAGCCTCACAGACCCCTCACATTTCCATGAGTGAAGTTTCTCGTTCCCTCAGACATTTTGAAGTACTACTACTCTTAGCCATCTGGTGAGTGTAGTGATATTTAGCAACAAGATGTGTATCACTAGTTCTATAATAAGTTCATGAATTTAATTGTCAGGCCTCATATGATGACAGCTCTGGTGACCATTTCAGAAAAAGAGTTCCAAAATTGCTTTAAATGGTATACTAGGGCCGGGTGCAGTGGCTCACGCCTGTAATCCCCACACTTGGGAGACTGAAGAGGGTGGATTGCCTGAACTCATGGTTCCAGGCCAGCCTGAGCAAGAGCCAGACCCCGTCTCTAACAATAGCTGGACATTATGGTGGGCGCCTGTAGTCCCAACTACTTGAGAGGCTGAGGCAAACAAATGGCTTGAGCAAAAGAGTTTGAGGTTGCTGTGAGCTATGATGCCATGGCACCCTACAGAGGGCAACAAAATGAGACTCTATCTCAAAAAATAAAATAAAATTGAATGAAATAGAATAAAATAAAAAAATACAATACAATATAATACAATATGATACGATACAATAAATACAATAAATAAAATAGAATAAAATAAAATTTGTACTAGGTGCTGGCATCAGCACATAGCTTCCCAAGGGGAGTCCTTCAAAGGTGACCATAGTAATATTCAGCAATGAGCTATATAGCACTTTTTTCCTCCACTTTATTTTCCAAATCTTGTAAAATACCCTTTGTTATTCCAAATAACATTCCTTACTTTGAGGTCTAATCTGTCTGAAATCAATGTAGCTAATCTTGCTTTGTTTAATTAGTGTTGTTGTGCCCAGCTCAAGGGATCCCCCACATAAATCACCGAGAGACTAAATCCGATGCAATAGCAAGAGGTTTATTTACAAATCAGCCTGGGCTGGGGGTCTCTCACACCTGACACAGCAGGAAAACGGAGAAGCCCCCGGCCTGGAAAAGGTGGGGGTTTTTAAGGGTACAGAAAGGAAAAAGGGAGGGGGTGTGGAGTGAGCTGATAGAGGTCTAGGGGACTGAGTAATACTTGTTCTTGGTTAGTCTGGGAAGGAGCTGCTATCACTCGGGGCAGACACAAGGATGAGGGGTGGGGGAGGGAGTGAGTTACTTAACACTTTCGGTATGCATGCTGCTGCAAAATGAAGGCTGAGGAACAAGATGGAGTTAGTTTTAATAAAATGGAGTCAGCTTGGTCTTTATAGTGTCAGCACGGTGTATGTGTATATATAGTTTTAATTTATATGTGTCTTTATATTGGTAGTAATTTCTTATAGAAATTATATAGTTGATTCTTCTTTTTTAATCAATTCTGGTGATCTAGTCATAATTTAATCGATGCATTTAGACTACTGATTTGAAAGTGACTATTGATTTTTCAGATTAATATCTATATATTTATTACTGTTTTCTCTGTTGACCTTTTTCTTCCTATTTTTGTCTTCCACTTTGCTTTTTGGTTTTAAAACCATTTTCTCTCTCCTCTTAGCTGTGGTTTGAAAATGGCTCATTTAGTTCCACCAAATCTCACATTGAAATGTGAGCCCCAATGTTGGAGGTGGATCCTGGGGGCAGGTTTTTCAATGCTGGGAACAGACCTCTGATAATGCCTTATTGCCCTCTCATGGGGGTAAGTGAGTTCCCAATCTTAAATCCCACAAGAGCAGGTTGCTAGAAAGAGTCTGCCACTTTCTCCTCTCTCTTGCTCCCTTTTGACCATATGATCTTCACACATCTTCTCCCCTTTGCCTTCCACCATAAGCAGAAGCAGCCTCAGGCCCTCACCATAAGCAGATGCTGGCTCCATTCTTCTTGTTCAGCCAGAAGAACCATGATCCAAATATCCAAACAAATCTCTTTTCTTTACAAATTACCCAGTCTCAGGTATTCCTTTATTTCAACACTAAATGATCTGAGACATATCATTTTTACTTTTTAAGTAATTGAAGATTTTTTCATATTATTAATCCATTATATCTATTGTGTCATCTTGAAAATAATACCAATGATGTACTTGTTTAGGTGTGCACATACACACACGTATCTATGGCATATACATAAGCATACCTAATCAAATATATATATATATACATATATATATACTCACTTATATATTCATATATACAGGTATATGTGTGTGCATGTGTGTGTGTGTGTGTGTGTATATATATCTGTACCTATGGGGAATAACTGACAACAATGATGCTAGGACAGGAGAGAGGAATCAGGATTATTTTGTTATTGTTGTTATTATTTTGTTACTCACACTGTCTTAAAAGAAAATAGAAATTGAGTATGGTTTATAAAGGGGCTTGGATTAGTTTTAAATGTAATTTTGCAAAATTAGGAGGAGACTCTTGCACTGAAAGTCACAGTTTATCCCTGACTATTGACCAGAGGTTGAATTAAATTTTCTTTCTAGGTGGGTTTCTCTTACTTGGCAAAATACTTCATAAACACCATCAATTGAGAAAGTTGGCTAGCAAGACAGAAACCATAAAATAGCACAGCATGATCATCCAAGGGACATCCCAACATTTAAGTATTCTATCATATCAAAGCAAGTTACATTCTCATCCACACTTACTGGAAGAGGCTTAGGGGATTAGAATCCATGATTGCTTATACCAAGAGATGAGGAAAGCTGGGTGCCATAGTATTGTCACATGTCTTGTTCTCAGCTTTCACTTACTTTTATCACCTTGATCCTTTTGAAAATAGTGTTCAGGAATTCTGTAGAATGCTCTACAATATGGGTTTGTCTAATATTTTTACATGGCTAGACTAGAAATATAGATTAAATTGGACTATACTAGAAATATAAATTAAATTGGACACTTACAATTTATCCAACTTTGTATACAAGAAAAACTGAATTATTTAGAAATGCAAATGTAGAGAGAGAACTAATAAATTGAGGCATGAAAAGGAGAGAATTCACTATAAAAGTTGCCAACAGCAGTTAAGGAAGTAGATGAAATTGGAGAGAGGTATTCAGGGGACATCAAAACATTCTTAATGTTTTTTTAAATTTGCTTCCTTAAATGGTAAGTTTTAAAAAAAAAGAAACCTCTCGAATTTGTGATTAGTTTTAGGTTAACAGAGCAGTGAAATGTAGTAGAGTTCCCATATAGCCCACCTGATTTCTCTTATTGTCATCCTCTTATGTTAACATGGAGCATTTGTCACAATTAAGCAACTAATACTATACAATGTCATTAACTACTATATATATCTTATTAGTATTTCCTTTCCTTTTTTCTTTTGGCCGGGGCTGGGTTTGAAACTACCACCTCCGGCATATGGGACCAGGGCCCTACTGCTTTGAGCCACAGGCACCACCCCTCCTTTTTTTTTTTTTTTAAGTTTCAAAATAATATGGGAGTACAAATCTTTTTGGTTACATGTGTAGATCTTGATATACTTGAGTCAGGGTTGTAAATATACTCATCACCCAGATACTATTCATTGTACCCATTAGGTAGGTCTTCACCCAGCCCCCTCATCCCACCCCCGATGCTTGTTTTCCACTGAGTTTTACGTCCTTCTCTGCCATGTGTGCGCATTGGTTAGTTTAAATTTAATAGAAAGTACATTTGGTGTTTGTTTTCCTATTCTTTAGATACTTCTCTTAGGATACTGGTCTTTACTTCCATCCAAATTGTTGCAAAAGGCCTTAATTTATCCTTCTACATGGCTGTGTATACATAGATCACATTTTGTTAGTCCACTAATGAATGATCAGCCTTTGGGTTGATTGCACATCCTTGCAATTGTGAATTATGCTACAACAATCATTCATGTGCTAGTGTCTTTTTGATAAAAAGACATAGTTTCCTTTCGGTAAATAACCATAGTTGGATTGCTAAAACAAATTGTAGGTTTACTTTTAGTCCTTTGAGGGATCATAATGCTGTTTTCCGCAAAGGTTGTACTAATTTGCATTCCCAGCAACAATGTGTAAGTGTTCTTGTCTTTCTGCATCCATGCCAACATTCGTTGTGTTTGGAATTTTTAATAAAAACCATTCCAACTGGGGTAAGATGTTATGTCATCATGATATTAATTTGAATTTTGCTGATCATTAGTGATGTTGAGCACTTTTTGATGTTTATTGACCATCGTCTATTTTCTTTTAAAAGGCTTCTGCTTGTGTCTTTTGTTTATTTTTCTTGCGAATTGGCTTGAGTTATTTGTTGATTCTGGCTATTAGCCCTTTTCCAGATGTGCAGCTTCTGAATATTTTCTCCCCTTGTGTGGCTTGTCTGTTTCCTCAGTTATTATTACCTTAGCTCCTGCAGAAGCATTTTAATTTAGTTAAGTCCCATTCCTGTGTTGTTGATATGATTGTCACTGTGGGTCTTTCTTTTCACTAAATGTCCAGTTTCTCTTTCAGGATCCCACCCAAATACCTCAGTACATTTAGATGTCATGTCTCTTTAAGGCCCTTTGACAGTGACAGTTTCTATGAGTCTTTTGTTGTTGCAGTTGCTCTTTTTGATGACATTGACATTCCTAATTGGTGTTCTTCAGTTGATTACCCTGGATTGTGAGTGTGGGTGGAAAACTACAGAGAAAAAAGTGCTATTTTTATCATGTTGTGTCAAGGACACTAAAAAAACATGCTTTATCTTTGTTGAAGTTAATTTGATCACTCCTAAATAAGAAAGTTGAATTAATTTTTTTTCCAAAATTACTTTTTTTCACCTTTTCCAATGTGGTATGTTTCAAAATAGAGTCACCAATCATATCACACACATAAGAAACAAGGAATCATGCTCACAAAGTATCTATGTAAAACATTGGAGGGTTTTCACCATGTACATCTTCTATAATCTTCTCTAGTATGTATTTATTGAATCACTCATTGCTATTAATATGCAAACAAGTGTATTTTGTTTACTCTTTACTTATGTTACTTCATTTATTTTATTGCTCACATTTTTATTCTTTTGTTTTCTGGTTAAATACTCAATTTTTTTAATTTTTTATTTAATTTTTATTTTATTTCATCTATTTTTCTTTTTTGAGACAAAGAGTCTCACTTTATTGCCCTCGGTAGAGTGCTGTGGTATCATAGCTCACAGCAACCTCAAACTCTTGGGCTCAAGCAATTCTCTTGCCTCAGCCTCCTGAGTAGCTAGGACCTCAGGTGCCTGCCAAAACACGTAGCTCTGGGCCTCAGAGTCTCACTCTGGCTCAAGCTGGTCTCGAGCTGGCAAGCTCAGATAATCCACCCGCTTGGGCT
>CAUYON010202114.1:0-21584 GCA_963573935.1 Arctocebus calabarensis
ATCACACCTATAGTGCATCTTAGCAGGGTACTGGTGAAACTTATTAAAGGTAGAGGATCAATGTCTTTATATAGTGATCAGGAAAATGCCATGAAGGCTATCTCTAACAGTACGATCAAAATATTTCTGATTGTATATGAAGCACATTGTGCCCTATGATTGCACCAATGTACACAATTATGATTCAATAAAATTATTTAAAAAAAAACTCTTGGGCTTAAGCGATTCTCTTGCCTCAGCCTCCTAAGTAGCTGGGACTACAGGATCCCGCCAAAATGCCTGGCTATTTTTTTGTTATTGTCATAATTGTTTTATTTATTATTATTTTGTATTGAGACAGAGTTTCATTTTTGTCACCCTCAGTAGAGTGCCCAGGCATCACAGCTCATAGCAACCTCAAACTCTTGGGCTGAAGCATTTCTCTTGCTTTAGCCTCCCAAGTAACTGGGACTACAGGTACCTGCCACAATGCCTGGCTCTTTTTTGTTGTTGTATTTGTGATTGTTTTCAGCAAGCCCAGGCTGGGTTCCAACCCACTAGCCGTGCTGTATGTGGCCAACGCTCTAAGCACTGAGCTATGGGTGCCGAGCCCAAGGTCATTTTCTTATGGAGAAGGTGTTAGTGCAGAGGCCTGGACTATATGAACAGACAGAAAAGACGTGGGGAAAAAAGGAACAGTGAGGGAAAAATCTGGACGCAAACATGAGCTGAGTTCCCTGGAGGATCCCTTGGAAAGGGAGTGGATAAATCTGTGGGGAAGAGTGACAAGGGACAAAGAAAGAGGTTGGAAGGGGGGTGGGAGGAAAGCCTGACCTGGTGAATAAGGACGTCTGGAGGTCCATAGTGACATTCAACAGTTAGATCAGCAACTCTCGCCAAAAAAGGGGAGAAAATGTGGGTGTGATATAACCTAGGGAATCACAGTAGAAAAGTGCCAAGGTACCTGAGGTGCAGAGAGACCAACGGCAAGTTGGAGAGAAAGAGGATATTTATCCCTCTCCCCTGCCCTCCCCTACACGTCTGTCTTCTCACGTATGTGAGGGAGTCACTTTTAACTTTCTTTGGAAGTGCACTAAGCTTTGTTACGGTGCTAAAATAAAATCTCTCTTCACAATACTAAAGCCCGGGGTGGGGGGTGGGGGGAGTTCCCCTGCCCTGCTGCTCTGGTTCTACTTTGAGTTTCTACACACTTTCACTTTCCATTTGTCCATGCCTCAGATAAACTTTCTAGTTCCACCAAGTAATCAAACCAGGTCAGCTGGGTTGCAGGAACCAGGACCCTGCCCCTCAACAGAAAGGCTGGCTGGCAAGGTGGGAAGCAGAGGGAGAGCAGATCATGGAAGGAGTCTGAGATTCATTCTAAGCTTGCAGGGAAGTCCTAGATGTTTTCAGGCAGGACAGCAGGGTCTGACTGACTCTGTAGATCACACTGGTTGCTGTGGGGAAGGCGACCTTACAGGTGGTGAGAATGAAAGCTGGAGTCCAGGTGAGATGTGCAAATGACTCGTGACTGTGATAAGGGCCTGTGTCACAACGAGTTCAAAGATAAACCCGTCTTTTTTGTTTTTGCTGGGTTTGGCTGGGGCTGGGTTTGAACCCATCACCTCCGGTATATGGGGCTGGCGCCCTACTCTTTTGAGCCATAGGTGCCACCCTCTAGAGCTGTCTTTAATTGTCTATAGGTTGAGTGGACAGTGTGAGGATAAGAGAAGGGTCAAGGGTGATTCCTAATCAGAGCTACTGCATTAGGTGGGGAATGCAAATCTGCTATCAGGCATTTGACCAAAGTCAGGGGCCAAAGCCTTCTGTGAGACCGAAAATTTCAGAACACGAAACAGGGTGTGCCATCCTGTATTTTCTACTCACTGAATTATTCCTTCCTCAACAATACAGTCGCTATCTTTTGACATAAATTACATTTTTTAAATTCCATAGGACCCTCTTTGGGGGAAATGGACAAGGGGAATTTAGGCTGTAATTGGGCACTTGCTTCAGAGGACAGAGATGACAGTGATGACATTTACCCAAGTCCAGCACCTCATTTGAACTGGGTTTAATGTTCTTTGGTATAATAATATTGAAGCACAAGCCAGCACAATTTTTAGATAAGGACTTCTTATAGGAACTTGGGGGCATTAAAGTTCTGTCACCATTATGGGAAAATTACCTTTCTGAGAAAGACACACAATGATGGCAGGACTCCCTTCAGGTCAGTAACCTGAGACCAAGACAGATCCGGCTTCTTTGTGACCTGAAACTTAAAGAATTTAGCAGATCTTCTTCAAGGTAAGAGATACGTAATTACAAGTAACAAAAATTAGAATGAGAAATTATTTAATATGAGAAAAAGATCTAAAAATGATAAATCTATATATTTAAAGTTAGCAAAGACACAAGTATCATTTATTAAGTACAAATATCATGATACTTTGAAATAAATGAATTATCTGATATCCTTCTATAAAACTTTTACATACTCTTTTTGGGGGCTATATAAATTTTGGTGGCCTTAAAACAATAATTATATCATTTTTAAATAGAAAAGATACAAAGATAATTCTGTTTTTACTCTTTAAAGTTGATCAAATTAAAAAAAATAGAAAAATTAGCTGAGTATGTGGTGGGGTCTGTGGTCCCAACTACTTGGGAGGCTGAGGGAGGAGGATTGCTTGAACCCAGGAGTTTGAGGTTGCTCTGAGCTATAACACCATGGCACTCAACCCCACCTGCATGCATTCACTGTTTGGTGATTTGGAGAATTTGTGCAAACACAGAAAATCTGATTAATTCTATTTCACATGCATTCACTATTTGGTGATTTGGAGAATTTGTGCAAACACAGAAAATCTGATTAATTCTATTTCACATAATTTCTGTAAAAAAATCCTATGATTGGATGATGGAAAATTTGAAAGACTAGCTTCTAGTTCCATTTCTTCCAACATTATTCCTCTTGATCTACTCATGGGCATCTTGTGTTGGGCACTTTCACATCTTGACACACCCCTGACATTACATCACTGTGTCTAGATGTTGGGGGAGGGGGCACAGCGAGTCGTCAGATTACTCTTGGAAGCCATTCCTTTACCAGGAAGCCCACATCAAGAATGAACTATGAACCTTGTAAATATACCCCATTAAAACCAAACTGAATGCATTCTCAGCTTAATTTCTCTTCAGTGAATCATAAAAATGTCCATATTCACTCCAATGTCACCTGTCAATCAGAAATGTTCTTCATTTGCATAAATTACTTTGGAAAATTATACAACATGATCATGTGAACACATTGCTAGGTACCCTCCTTGGAAGAGGCCTGTGCAGTGAGGCACCCTGAAACATAAACTTCTCTTTCTTTATGATAAATTCTCTTTTAGGCAAGAGTCACAATTTGATATGTCCCAAATAGTGGTAAGCTTCTAAAGGAACTTCAGACTCAGAGTAGGGAGATTTGACCAAAAATCTCTTAGAATATTAAGAAGAAAAAAGGAAAAAATAATTTGCTTAGGAGATGTTTTATTCCAGTCCTACTTAAATCTACCCGGGGGTGGGAATCTTCTGGAGATCTTGTTAGAAAGCAGATTGGGACTCTGTTTGGGGGCAGAGCTTGAGAATCTGCATTTCTATGAAGTTCCTAGGGACGTTCGGTGCTGGATGTGAGACCACATTTTGAGTTACAAGATGTTAGCATTATTCAAGTGAAGATTTAAAAAGACTCTGGAATTAAAATTTGAATTGGGGACAGAAATAGTGATTCGGGATGTCATCACCATGAGGTCGGCTAAGTCATACGCACCCTTGGGAAAAGGGCCAAGGACGAAGCTCTAGGCTCCCTCAGCCCTATGAGCGGCCTTTCTCAGCTGGAGCTCCTCATCCAAACCAGGGAACACAGGCGATGCTTTGAGAGACTGTTTCCCCATCCTAAGGATGTCACTTCAGGAACCCTTTCTGGATGCGCAGGGGAGGTACACAAACGGGATCCTTTGGACATTCAGGCTTCATGCTCTGGGGATCTCTGCTTGAGAAAGTCTGACTTAAAATATGGGAAAGGAGAACTGATTCATCACAGTAGACGCAGATGGACTGGTGGGGAAGTCAGAGTACGATTAGGGCTTCTCAGAAACTCAGAAAGAAAAATATATCAAGAACGAGGAAGTAATCAGCTATACGAAAAGTGATTATGAGATCAAAGAAAATGAGGAAGGTATTGATTACTGTCCCCTCCTCCTTAAAGGGTTGAGGTGACCTTGATGAGAGCCATTTCAGAGAAGAAGATAGAAGGGTTGATTTGGGTGGGTTTGGGAGAGAATGGACTGTGGGAAAATTCAGATGGTGGTTAAGCCCTCTAGCTAGACCCCATACAGGGAGGGATTGGGAAGATGTTTTAAATGCATTAAGTGCCATATGAATTGTATTTTACTTATGCTAGCTTTTCATTCCAGGGCCACATGAAGCATACATACCTCACACGTCTCTTGACCTGATTTGACCTAATAAAATACTGAAAATACTGTGGCCTCAGGGGAAAAGACTTCTTTTGCAGTGTGGCAGTCAATACCATTGTAGCCTTTTTGTGTATATTAATCATCAAAATGATCTAGCAGAGAGGGAAAAGTGTGGAGTCAGAATTGAGCAGTGTCAATCTTAGGAGTAAAGCTTCTACTAGGAGTAAGGGAATGTATGAGAGCTACAGGAAATGGAGCAGTTGGTTTTAGAAAAGGACATGCAAGTTTCACTTATTGTAACAGGAAAGGTGGGAGAATATCCAGGCTCAGGTGTAGGCCCAGTATGTACGATGAGATAGAGTGAAAATATAGTGAGGGGAAGACACCTCCACCAATAGGTATTTCTACCCTATGCAATACCCTTTAGGGCCACGCATGCAGCTCTCTATGACCTGTAAAGTTCCCTCGTGCTGTTTCAATTCATTCATTTGGCAAATTGGGAGGATCATGTGCATGTCAAGCATCGTGGCTTCACGTGGTTGACTGGATTCACACACAGAGCCTTTCTTTTCTTCTATAGAATTCATGGAGGCTGTTTTGTGAGCTTAATTTATAAAGTAAAAAAAAGAGTTGGCAGGTGATATTACTCAGAAAACACTAGTTAAGATTAAGATGTGGAGGCCCGAGTTCAGACCTCATTATCCCTGTTTCCAGGGATAAAGGGTAGAAAATCATAGAATAAGATATTCCTTAAGGAGGTGTTTGGATGTATGTCAGTATCTTATAATATCTCCTTGCCCAAGGCCACCTAATGCCCAGCTTTCCTGGATGGAAAACTCCTGGACACCGCTGACCATTTTGTCAGCTGCTTATTAAACTGTCCCATCCCATCTCATCATCTGCCTCATACCCGACCTCTCATTTTTTACTTCTCTCTGTGTCTCAGTCTCTTGTCATTTACTGCTGGAGTTACTGAAATAGCCAATGAATAGGTTTCTTTGCTGCTTTACACCAGTTCCAGTTACTGATAATTTTATTTCCTAAATCTTAGTATAGATCATAACATTTTTCTCCAAAACTGCTGTTTAAAGAAAGCCTAAACTCAGCAGGGCATTTAGTCTCCGAATCTGACATTTTCACCTCCTTCCCTTCTCCCACTGATCACATCACCCTCTGCTCCAGCACCAGAGGGCTACTTGCCCCAACACCCTGTCTCATGCCTTTCCATGCCCCTTCTCTCCATCACTTCTTTTATCTGTCCTTCAAGTCTGAAATTTCGTATACCTTTATGTTGGCCTCTGAAATCATTTCAAGAATTCATTAAAAATTCTGTATTATATCCAAAGCCTTCTGGAATATTTCAAGTCATAATGAATTGCTCTTTCTCCTACATCTCCACAGACACCGAGTTGTGCAGCCACTGCAGTACTTATTTATGTCCTTTGGATTGGTGGATGCAGGCTTTTCTACAGAGGGAGAGTGTTTATTCAACACTAAAGAGTCTCCAAAATATATTCACACAATGTTGTCTCAAAGTGCTTTGTTTATAGTAGGGAGCCAAAGCCATTTCCATGAATACATCAGCCAAGTAATCTACAAAGTATATTTTTTAAAGAGACATAAAAACAAATTCAGACCATTCACTAGATTATAAGGGCTCCAAAGGCAGAGACTTTTATTAGCTTTTGTTATCCTCAGTACAAAGAACCAAGCTCAACTCAATAAAAGTTTGTTCTGCGAATGATTCAAAATATTCTAAAGACCAGTATATCTCAGGCCTGTTAGAAGGTTCGGAGGAAAAAGCAACTCTGGTGTAAAAAGTAATAAAACAAGAATAATTGCTGAACAAAGTGGAAGAGAAACAGCAGAATTCTGGAGTCAATTACAGCTGGATTAGCAGTGATCGGGATGTCTAGAAGAAATGTACTTTCAAGAGCAGCCCAGAAAGACACCGTACACCTCTCCCAGCTGGGAGAGAGGGTGTGGACATGATGAGGATGTCGACAAAACATCTGAGCTGGGGAGCCTTTGTCTACTCCCCGTTCTGCACTGTCTGGTGAGTGCCAAGGTGAGGTTTGCAGAGACCACAGTGAGTGCACGTGGCAACTTGGCACTTCTGGGTGGGGAGGGGAGCCTAGGTCAGTGCCTCTCAGCCAACCTGGGCTCCTCTGTAGCACAGAAGGGTCCAGAAATTGGTGCTTCCTATAAGGGAAGGGACAGATACGAGAGCCAGAGGGGCTTCTTTTGTAGGGGCTAAGTGACCCTGACTCCAAAGCCTGATGGACAGGCTTCTCAGGACTCCCACAGTGGCTTGAGTGAGTGAAATACACCAGTGAGAGCTGCTTGGGGCCCACTCAGCAACTGGCGATGCTGGGCTCCCAGGGGCACAGCCTGGCTGAGAAACGCATCCAGAGCTACAACAGCTAGGACTCCAGCAGATACACAGGCAGGACCCCCTAATTCAGGCCACATCCACCAGGGCTCAGCAGACACCAGCCGGAGGGCAGGGAGGCCAAGACCTGGTTGGTGCAGGGGGCACGAGCCCAAGACCTCTGATGAAACCAGTGTCCTTCCCCATCCTGGCATCTGGAGGACAAGAAACTTCCCCTATAGTCAGTAACCTTCTGTGGAAGGAGGGGAGAGGGAGGAGCTGGTGTGTTAGAAGGACAGTGACACTGATGAGCTGTTTACCCAGGAGAGATAATCGGGTCTGAAATGAACAAGGAGAATGCTCAGGCTACATCTCCCTCACCCTCTTAGCCCCCGACCAGGGAAGCAGAGGACGGATGGGAGGCCTGGATCTGCTAGAGAAAATAGAAAGGCACACTGTGTCTGTTTCTATGAACCAGCTCAGTGCATTTAAACCATGACCTGTCAACTTGGAGTTCAAGGGGCTGAGAGAAGAGCAGTTTCAGCTGGAAAGGAGAGGCTGACCTGTGGCTTAGACAGAAAAGGACATCCCTATCCTCACAGTGATAGTGGCCCAGGAAGAGCCGAGCCTGACTGCAGGGCAGGGAGAGAGAAAAAGGCAAGAAGGGCCAGGTCGGGGAGTGAGCCTGCTGACCCAGGGAGTAAACCCAACTGGACTGGAGAGTGGTGTTTATGCTTCAAATCTATTTTCAAATAACTGAATAATGTGTTTTTCTAGCATCCCTAAACTTTGCAACCCTGTCTTACCGTAATCACATGTGAGGAAAGTGTGGAGATGTGCTAGAAGGTCGGCAGGTGCACTTTGTGCGGCCCTGCAGTTCTGGGGTGGGCACTCTCTGCAGGGTAGCAAGGTGGGGAGAGGCTGCAGAAGCCAGAGAACGCCCCCGCCCCCCTGCCCTATGCCACAGGGCCGAGCGCACAGTCCCTGCCCGGCTGCCTACATCAGTGCCGGCAGCCGCTCACCCTCCACCTTCCAGTCATCTTCTTTGGCTGAGGCATGTGGCTTGGAGGTTGTCAAGGAAGACTAAGGAGATGGTTCTCAGAGTGTCTGGATGTACTGCTCACTCCTGTTCCACCACACGCCCGCTTCCAGAGCTGGGTCACGTCCTTGAACCTCAAATTTCTAACTACCTTCGACTACATTTCTTTTCTTACTGAATCAAGAGCAACGTACTACCCTTGGCCTTTAGTCCTGAACTATCTGTAATCATTTCACCAGCAGCTCTGGCATCATATTTGCCTGATGCAGTAAAACCTTCCATGATGTTGTCTGGTGGAGTTTTGGGGTCATTATCTGGAAAGACCATCTAATGTAAGATTGAGCATAATTGGAATCCACACTTCTTAGAAAGGAAAAAAAGCAAAGTCTAGTTGTTAGATGTATAATTCACAGTGGAAACCTCCCACCTTCCATATACTTAATTATGAATTATAAAATGAGTTAGGTTTCTGTCTGAAGCTGCTCAGGATACTCTGTTTCCATCTGCACTACATCACTGTGTGGTAGGACCATAGGTTCAATTGTTTCCCCCTAATGGAGAAGAGTGGTCTGCCCAAGGTCACTCACCAAATTAGCACTGAGACCTGGTGCTCTAGTGGTCCCCAATATTTTTAACACCAGGAACTGGTTACATGGGAGGCATTTTTTCCATGGGCTGGGGATGGGATGGTGTTGGGATGATTCAACTACATTGCATTTATTGTGTGCTTTATTTCTAGCATTATTACATTGTAATATATAATGAAATAATGATATCACCCAACATAATGCAGAATCAGTAGGGGCCCTGAGCTCATTTTCCTGCAAAAAGATGGTCCCATCCGAAGGATGATGGGAGACAGTGACATCTGAAGTGCGTAGCTGTTGTCCGCAGCTCCATCTCAGACCATCAGGCATTAGGTTCTCATAATGAGTGTGCAACCTAGACCACCCCCCCCCACACTCAGCACACTCAGTTTACAGAAGGGTTCATGTTCCTCTGAGAAGGTAATGACCCTGCCGATCTGACAGGAGGAGCTCAGGCAGTGATGTGAGTGTTGGGGAGCGGCTGTCAATACAGATGAAGCTTTGTTCACTCTCCTGCCACTCACCTCCTGCCGTGTGGCCTGGCTCCTAACAGGCCACGGATCAGTACTAGTGCATGGCCTGGGGGTTGGCATGAATCCGACACCCCATTATTTCTGCTGCTGTGCTCAATCCAGGAAACCCTGTTACCTCCCAAACTTTGCTACCACCTCAGGAACGGCTCCAGTTCTACTAAAGTAGGCAGACGTCCCCCGGCATGCATTCAGCTGCCCTTAGAGTGTGCACCCATTGCACGGCCAGATCTATTCTTTTCCTTCAACCAGAAAGCAGCATGTACTAAATGGATTATGAAACAACCAGAAAGCAGCTCCCACATCTCCATCCAGTGCAACTAACCTCTTACTATGCCAATGACAGCAAAAGCAGAGGGGCCACGTAGCTGTCAATCACATTAATCTATTAAAAAATACAGAGTCTAATACATGTGAGACCCTAAAGTATTTCTCATGAAACAACCAATTTAATCCTTTCAAAGCATCATGGGGTGCGTACAGTCCCCCTAATAGGAAGGTAAGTGCCAGAGCAAAGCCCTTGTGTAACTCCTACTGTTAAAGCAGGAGGCAGCGAGAAGGCGAGTCCTCATGTGGCCACCCACGGGCATGGGAGAGACACTCTGGGAGCCAGCTGCAGGGGGGTCAGGAGGACAAGGAAACAAAGTGGAAGGACTGTCCCTCAGCTTACCTCTTGGCTGTGGTGTTGATTCAACTATGTGACCTTCGCATAGTCAAGGGCAGCATCAAAGCAGTTCCTTAAAGTTACAAATAACTTTTTATTGACATGGATGCTTGGGAGTGGAAAATGACAGAGGTGGGGACTCAGGGATGTGCCTCCCTCGCCAGTGGGCTTGTCCTCTCTCTCACTTGCTGTCACTCCTTTCTCCTCATCCCTGCTCCATTTTCAGGGCCTTGACTGCCCCTGCATTCCAGATATACACTCCAGTGTAAGTATGCAGAACATTTTGACACTTAAAAATATGTCTATAGCAAAGTCGGACAGGTTAGAATTACAGTATAGCCTGGAGGCGTAAGGAGAGAAATGAGTAAGTAATACTTCACTTCCTCAAGTTACAGGGAATAGTTTCCCAGCCAATTGCTGCATAGGGAAGATAAAATTACCAACCAAATCAACAAATGCATGGGCTAGAAAACAAATAAATTATTTCAGCACTATTTCAGAAACCCATGTTTCATTGATGATAAATCTCTGAGTGGAAGGGAAGCTCTGAATACCGTACTTATTTTAAAGACTCAAAATATGACTCAGGATCTTCATGGTGTGATATATTCATTTATTCAAAAGTGAGCCATCAAAATATATGACTGGGTAGTCCTCATTTACATATAATATGCCAAGCAGTGAAAAATTACAGCTTATGAACATCTATTGCCTCAGTTCTCCAAAGATAAGCAACTAATTTCTGTGTGATCAAGAAAACAAACAAAATGGCTGTTTTCAGAGTTTACTAAAGAATCTTGTACTGAATTTTCATGACCAAGTTACATTTTGCCCATTGTCATGTTTATGATGCTGGCCTTTCAACTGTCAGAGGGTTGGACGTGTAATGAGCATCCATAATGCATGGGGGGGATTAAGAGATGGTCACAAGTTTACCCCAAAGCCAGTGCCCTACAACCGGCCCTACTGTTTTCATGACATTTGTGAGACTGTACTCTCAAAGTGTTGCAGGAACACATACCGTTTAATTCCAAAGCCAAACATAAGTGCTCGGGATAATCCATGCACTGGCTACCCTTCATTAATGCAAATAATTAAAACCTAAGAGCAAACACAAAGGCACAGGGGCTGGTGCGATAAACCAGATCTGCATTCTATTCGGCCCTTCTGTTTTCTTTTGTCCTTTTGGTTATTTGAATGTTCTCAGAGCTCTCACCCTTCCCTACACCTAGAGCCTGCGGATAGGGCAGATAGCTTTATCCTCATTCCCCAAATGAGGAAACTCAGGCTCTAAGAGTCACAGACTTGCCCAAGGTCATCCAGGAAAGAGTAAAAGTCATACAGATTTCAGAATTCCCATTTCCTCCTTGCAGGGCCCTTTCTGCTGTCCTGTCTCCATAGTGTAGTTCACAGAATGCACCAACAGCAGACACCATTCATTCATTCAGCAAGTATTTCCTGAGTGTTCCTTGTGTGCATAAGACTCATAGATACCACAGGTAGAATGTTAAAAAACAAAACAAAACAAAAAAACCCACACTGCCTTAATGATTCTAGGGAATTGCTAATATAATATGTAAATCACAAAGGTTTATACTTTTTATTCTTTCGGCTTTCTACCCATAGGAGAAAGTCGTACAGTCACAGGATGGACTTTGAATACAGATGATAAAACGAGGACTGCTTACTTATTTGTGCAAATCTTGGTTTCCTGTTACTGAGAATTAGCTGTGGTCACACAAGAGGATATGATTTGCTTTTTATATAATGAGTATGTTAAATGGATCCAAATGAATATAATTAAATGTACAGTATCGATCAACAAGTCTATTAAAGTGGCTACTATTGAATATATGTAATACTACATTAGCTTCAGTTTCTAAAATGGATTTTGACATCTTAAGAGGTTTCATGGTATGTCTCTGAAATATTTACAGAACTGTCTGAGCAGGGGATGAATGATAGGAGATTTTAGGTATGCTTAGATAACTACTTTGAAAGTTAGAATTCCACATATAGGCAGATGTTTTAAACAGTATGAAAGCTGAAATGCTTTAAATACTATTTTTATCCTGAACAAAATAGCTAAAACAATGAGAGCTATGGAACAGCATAAAATGCAATTTACCCCCATCTACTGGAAATTGACCTTTCTCATGTTTTGGCTTAGAGAACACAAAGAATACCTTTCCATTGAAAAAGGATTCCTGCCCTACAACAGAGTCTTAATAAAATCTTCAGTCATTTTGTAACATGTTGATTTACTTTCACTTCCACTGTCTTTGCTTATTCATAGTCTTTTTAATCTGCCCTGAACAGGCTTGACTGGAGACGACTTCAGAACTATAGAAGTCCATTACAGCATTATGGGTTTCTTCAAAATAAGAAAAACTTGGTGGGTGCCAAGGTTACACAGGAGCTGGTAAGAAAAATGATAACTATTTATTCTGGGGATTAGGGGGTGGTTGGATAACTAGACATTCTAGAGTAACCATAAAAAAATACTCTTATGTCAATTCACAAATTCAAAGCCTAAAATAACTTCTGTTTGGGGGAATACGATTTTTAAATACAAAGACAGTCTATGACATGGGGCTGTAATTTATAAAACTGGTTGCTCTAAGCCACAGAAGAACTCTAAACACATGATTCTAGAATTCTTCATACCTTGCTTACTCTCTTCAATTTGCTTTTTCCCGTTGTATGACATAATAGGCGCTGAAATTGTGCAAGTTACTAAAGCATTCTCAAGCTTAAAAGTCTCAGCCCTGATTGTCAAGGCTGAGATCAGAACAGGTTGCTGAATCGGATTATCTAAATTAAAAAAGAGGGAGTGTAAAGGGAATCAAGAGCAGCCACATTAGGCCAGGCAGCAAAACGGTTCCAGGCAGGATTTGCTGCTTTCCCCGAAGGCAAGGCCTCTGCTCAAGGAAGAGTCTCCTCTCTGCTGTCAGCTTCTCCTGGGGGTGTCCCCCCTGGAGCTGTCCCCCTGGCCTTTCTTGGAGATAGAGCCATGAGGTTGGGCCAGAGCAGATGATTTTTGTTTCACTTTATTTGCATTTTCAAATAAAATGAGGCTTACTTTATTTCTAACACAATCTCTCCAAGGAAGCAATTATTTCAGTATTCATTACTTCCAATACCTGATATTTGCTCACAATCCACCTAATTTTATGTCCCTTCTTTCTTCTCACTTTACATATTGTTCATAGGTGGTCTACCCACATTTGCAAACACCTGTTGTTTAGGATGAAGAAATATACATCACCGCCCCCCTCCTGAGCCCCAAACCCATAAATCCCGCTCCCTGCTGGACTTCTTTACCTGGGTGCTTCCTGTACAAAAGAGATACTTGCATCTTCCTTCACCAATCTGCTCTTTCTCCTGTATCTTCTTTGTATTTTGGCAGACAGACTATAATCAACACAGCTGCCTACACTAGAAATCTGGGAGTCACTGTCACCCCCTCTCACTTTGCCTCACCAAGTTCTGTGTTGAGCGTACCTATTTTTTATATGGATATACTCTTTCCTTCCTTCTTTATTCATCCCTACAGTCAGTATTTTAAATTCGGGAGTTTATAATATCTTGCCTGCTCTACCGCAGCCTCTTAAGTGATGTCCTTTCTTCCAATCTTAATTTCCTGGAGCCAAAGTCCACACTAAAATTCAGATTTGGTGGTATTAGTTTCCCACCTAAAATAATTCAAAATGTTTAATATTTTTTCATTAAAAGTTCATTCATGGATATTTCAAATATTTATAAGAGACAGAGGTGGACTCATTCTGGATGAAAACAATCTCTTCAGCTCAGACTCACCCTGGTCCCCACTCCCTGTTCCCCAATCTCCTGTCACCGTGCAGAGTTTGCAAACAGCTGACCGGTCACCACAGCCTCAAGCTCTTCTGTTTTGCCTTCATATTGCTGCTTGCCCTCTCCTCCCACTCCCAACACCTGCACTTCTAAGTTAATTTGTTCATAGCTAATTTACAGAAAAGAGTGACTGCAACTGCAGAGCCCTGGGCTGTCCTTGGCCATACACTTTCATCCTTTTTCCAATCTGAACTTGGCGACACATGGCAACAATCCTGGGATCTCCTCTGTAGACTGGGGAGTCTCATAGCCTCTCTCCTAACCCAGACCTGTTTCTCACAAGGTCCTCTTTTTTTGTTTCTTTTGTTTTTAATTCGTTTTCTTGTTTCATCCAAAAAAAGCCTCTTGTGCTTCATGAGGAAGAGCATGGGTGTGATTGTGTGATAAATTTTTGGAGATCTGGTCTGCCTGAAGACATCTTTATTATATCATCATTGGATTGTCAGTTTGGCTTGGTCTATATTTTAAATAGGAAATATTTTTCAATCTAATTTTCAGCATCAGAGGCTCCTTCCATTGTGCTCTGGCTTCCACGTGCCATTAAGAAATATGGCCATGTTTGGTCTTTTGTATTTGACCTGTGGTATCTTTGGCCTGTGATATCTTTGGCAATTGTATTTGACCTGTGGGATCTTTCTCTGGAAGCTCATAGCACTTTCTCACTGTGGCTCTGCTCTGAGATTTCACGGTGATGTTCCCCCTTATGGATTTATTTCAGCCTCATGATGAGATTGGTGACCTTGTAAGAGGAGATGCCAGAGAGAGCTTGCTTGCTCCTCTTCCTTTCTCTGCCTTTCTTTCGCTTTCTCTCTCTTTCTCTCCCTTTCTCTCCTCTTTTGCACTCTCAAGTGGCTTACAGAGGGCCAACACAGCGAGAGGTTGGCCCCCTATAGCCAGGAAGAGGGACCTTGCCAGAACCTGTCCTTGATGGCACTCTGATATCAGATTTTCAGCCTCTGCACCTTGGGAAAAATTCGTTTCTATTATTTCAGCCACCCATTCTGGTACTTTGTGATGCCAGCCTGAGATGACTAATACAGTAACTAGCACAGAGAACCATCTCACAGTCACTTTCAATAAACCAAGATGGGGCTATTGTCCTGCACCCAAATTGATAATGGCTATTGAGAAATCGGTTCAATGTGACAAAAAGAGGAAAAGCACATTCCCACTTTCCTGGTTCTGCTCCTCTCAGGCTGCCTTTATAAAGGCACCAGGTGCAGTTCTGAGCATGACTGCATTGGCTGGGTTGTAACTCTGCTTTGACACTTCCTGATAGAGGGATACTTGTAACTTGACCGTGGCTCACTTTCCTCCTTTGCAAAATAGGGACAATAAGGGTATTTGCCTCAAAGTGCTGTTTGGAGGATTAAAGGTACAGTGGTCTGGCACACATTATTTTCACAAAAAAGCAATAGTCTTGAGCAACCACACCATTATTCTAGGATGATTCTGATCAACAACCTGCAAATTGGCTTACATCAGACATTTACTGGTTTACCCTAAATAATCAGCCTCCTTAAAACCTCCTGAGAAATGCATTTTGCTAATTGTCTGACTGAAAAGGAGACTAGATTTTTATATCCTAATATTTTAGGAATGAGAAGACATTCTTATCCTTTAAAAAAATATATTATCTTTCTTCTAAGAATAAAAGCTTTGCTCTGCCTACATCTGGCAATGTTTCAGCCAAGCTGCAGGGTAGCCAGCGTCAGGAGGGCCTGTGAGCAATTTGTTACTTTGCTAACTGCCATCTTCTCTTTAAGAGAAAATCTGGATGATCATTTTAATATTGAAGTGCAGAAATTCTTGATAGAGATGGTTTCCTGTAAAACATTGAATGATATTATTAATCTACCAGCAAAATTACTGGGTGATACTCCTTTTAAACCTCCATGATTTGTGTCTCTTCCACGTTCACATTTGAAACCTGGTGTCTTGGGAACTGATGAGGTCATGAAGGTAGAGCTCTCAAGAATGGGCTTAGTGGGTTGGGTGTGGTGATTCATGCCTGTAATCTTAGCACTCTCAGAGATGAAGTGGGATGATCCCTTGAGCTCAGGAGTTCAAGACCAGCTTGAGCAAGAGCAACACTCTGCCTCAACAAAAAATAGAAAAATTAGCCTGGTGGACATTGTTGTGGACACGTGTGGTCCCAGCTACTTGGGGAAGCTGAGGCAGGAGGATTGTGTCAGCCCAAGAAGAGTTTGAGGTTACTGTGTGCTAGGCTGATGTCATGGTGCTTGAGCTTGGGCAACAGAGTGAGATTCTGTCTAAATTAAAAAAAAAAATGAGATTAGTGCTTTTGTAAATGAAACCCCAGAGGGCTGTCTTGCCCCTTTTACCATGTGAGGACACAGTGAGAAAGTGTCAGGAAGTAGCCTCACCAAACACTAAATCTGCTGTCACCTTGATGTTGACCGTTCTAGCCTTTAGAACTGGAATAAATAAATTTCTGTTGTTTACAAGCCACCTAATTATTGTATTTTGTTATAGCAGTTTGAGTAGAGTAAGACACAAACCTTCTGCAAGGGAGACAACCATCGGCCAAGAAGCTTTAATGAGATGGAGGCTAGAGAGTAACGCGAGTCGCTCGCGTATGAGACTTGCAAATTATTATTCCTGTTTGATACATTGGGCATCTCTCTTTAGCAATTCAAACCATAAAGAGCTTCTTAAAAAAAGATACCAAACTTTTTATTATGCAAATGTGAATATAAAACATGAATAACAATTAAATTATAAGTTGAAGAAAAAGAAAACATATCAGTGTTCTTCTGAAAAAACAAAACAAAACAAAACACTTTTCCTAGGGGGCAATAATCTTGCAAATGTATTCTTTTTTCTTTTCAAAGAAGTGCTTTTTTCCTTCTCTTTTTGGCAGGTACTGATGGGAAATCAAAATTATATTCAAATGAAGATTCATTAAAAAATACACATCTTAGAGGCATTCTCTGAATTATTATTTATTTTTTAATTTCAGTTATTAGGATACAAACAACTAGGTTACAATATTTGTATATGTTAGGTAGAATCCCTCTTATAGTTGTGTCCCACACCTAGAAGGTGTGCCATATTACCTTGTGCCCATTAAATAAGAGCACATCAACCTCCTCCCCTCTTCTCTCATCCCCCCTCATTTTCCTCTCCCCACCTTGAATTGAATTAAATTTTTCTCTTCTGTGAGTGTGTATTAGATCATCTACTAGCTTCATATCACTATTGAGTACTGATATCAGCTTTTCCATTCTTGCCATACTTTACTAAGAAGAATCTGTTTCAAGTACATTCAGGTTAATACAAATTATGTACATCTCCATCTTTTTTATGGCTGAACAGTATTCCATGGTATACATGAACCTCAATTTATTAATCCATTCTGAGTTAATGGACATTTAGGTTGTTTCCATATCTTGATGATTATAAATTGAGCTATGATAAACAATCTAGTGCAAATGATGTTATGATAAAATGATAGTTTTTTCCTTATGGGGAAATGCCTATTAATGGGATTGTGGGATCAAATGGGAGGTCTTATTTGAGTTTTTTGAGGATTCTCCATACTGCTTTCCAAAGAGGCTGTATTAGTTTGTAGTGCCACCAATGGTGTAAAAGTGTTCTGCTCTCTCCACATCTGTGCCAGCATCTGCAACTTTGGGACTTTGTGATGTGGGCTATTCTTATGGAGGTTAGGTGATATCTCAGGGTTATTTTGATTACATTTCTCTGATGATCAGGGATGATGAATGTTTTTTCATATGTTTGTTAACCAGTTATCTGTCTTCCTCTGAGAAGTTTCTGTTCACTTCTCTAGCAATATACAGGATTGTTAGCTCTTTTGGGATGATTAATTTGAGTTCTCTGAAAATTCTAATTAGCAACCTTTTTTCATATTTGTAACATGCAAATATTGTTTCTAATCCTGAAGGTTGTCTATTTGCTTTAATTGTTGTGTCCTTAGCTGTGCAGAAGCTTGCCAGCTTAATTAAGTTCTATTTGTTTATTTTTGTTGTGATTGCCATTGAAGTCTTCTTTGTGAAATATTTCCCCAGGCTGATATCTTTAAGAGTTTTTCCCATACTTTCTTCTAGAACTTTTATCGTTTCATATCTCAGATTTAAATCTTTTATCTATCTTGAGTCAATTTTTGTCATTGTTGAAAGGTGTGAGTCTAGTTTCAATCTTTTATATGTGGTTATCCAGTTCTCCCAGCACCATTTATTGAATAGGGATTCTTTTCCCCATTGTATGCTTTTGTTTGGTTTGTCAAAGATCAGATGGCTATAAGACACTGGTTTCATCTTTTCAGTTTCATATGTCTCTGTCTCTATTTTTGTGCCAATACCATGCTTTTTTGATTACTATGGACTTGTAATATAAATTCTTATTTTTATTACTAAGAATTACCTTGATGGGATAGGTGCAGTGGCTCACACCTGCAATCCTAGCACTCTGGGAGGCTGAGATGGGTGGACTGCTTTAGCTCAAGAGTTTGAGTCCAGCCTGAGCAAGAGTGAGACCCTATCTCTAAAAATAGCCAGAGATTGGTGAGAGCACCTATAATCCCAGCTTCTCAAGAGGTGGAGGCAAGAGTCTTGGGCTTACCCAAGACTGTGGCTGTTGTGACCTGTGATACCATGACACACTACCAAGGAGGGCAAAGTAAGACTCTGTCTCAAAAAAAAAAAAAAAAAGGAATTGCTTTGGGTATACGGAGTGTTTTCTGTTTCCATATGAAATGAACTATTTTTTCCAATTCTTCAAAGTATGATGTTGGTATTTTAATAGGAATTGCACTGAATCTGTAGATTGCTTTGGGTAGTATAGATATTTTAACAATGTTGTCTATTCTCAGTCATAAGCATGATATGTTCTTCCATTTGTTAATGTCTTCAGCTATTTATTTTCTTAGGGTTTCATAATTCTCTTTGTAGAGGTCCTTCACCTCTTTCTTAGGTATTTTCCTACACATTTCATTTTCTTTAAAGCCACTGGGAAGGAAATTGTGTCCCTGATTAGCTCCTCAACTTGGTTGTTATTGGTGTATACAAAGGTTACTGATTTGTGGACACTGACTTTATAGCCCGAGACATTACTGTATGTCTTGATCTCTTCCAGGAGTCTTGTGGTTGAGTCTCTGGAGTTCTCTAAGTATAAATTCATATCATTGGGAAAGAGAAATAGTTTGACCTCCTCTCCCCCAAGTTGGATTCCCTTTTAATCCTTTTCTTGCCTGATTGCATTGGCTAGAACTTCCAGAACTATGTTGAATAGCAGTGGTGATTGAGGCCATCCTCATCTGGTTCCAGTTGTAAGTGGAAAAATTGTCAGTTTTATTCCAATCAGCATAATATTGGCTGTAGGTTTGTCATTGACGGTTTCAATATGTTTAAGAAATGTGCCACATATGCCTATATTGTTATGCATTCTTATTAGACAAAAATGCTGAATTCTATCAAATGTTTTTTCTACATCTATTGAGAGAATCATAGGTCTTTGTTTTTACTTCTATTGATAGGGGTGAATTACATTTATGGATTTGCATATGTTAAACCAACCTTGTGTCCCTGGGATGAAGCCTACTGGATTGTGATGTGTAATTTTTTGAATGTGTATCTGTAATCTATTGGCTAAGATTTTGTTAAGTATTTTTACATCTGTATTCATTAGTGAAATTGTTCTGAAGTTCTCCTTTTTGTTGGTGCCTTTTCTGGTTTTGTTATCAGGGTGATGTTTGCTTTGTAGAACATGTTGGGAAAGGTTCCTTCCTTCTCAATATTTTGGAATAGTTTCTGGAGTATAGATACCAGCTCTTCTTTGAAGGTTTGATATAATTTTAGTGTGAGCCCCATCCAGGGGTTTTTTTTTGGTTGGGAAAAAAATTGTTTCTGCAATCTCTGTGCTTGATATTGGTCTGTTCAAGAAATCTATTTCTTCTTGGTTAAGTCTAGGGAGATGGTGTGATTCCAGCTATCAGTCCATTCCCTTTACATTCTTGTAGTAATTAAAGTAGTAATTCTTGTAGTAATTAAAGTAGTAATTCTTGTAGTAATTAAAGATAATCTCTTGTATCTCTGTGATGTCTGTTATTATTTCCCCTGTTTCATTTGTGCTTGAGGTTATTAGAGATTTTACTTTTCTGTTTCTAGTTAATCTTCCCAAATTTTTATCAATTTTATTTATCTTTTTAAGGAGCCAACTTTTGGTTTCATTAATTTTCTGAATAATTCTTTTGTTCTTAGTTTCATTTATTTCTGATTTAATTCTGGTTATTTCTTTTCTTCTGCTAGGTTTAGAATCAGATTGGTCTTCCTTTTTCATTTCCTTAAGATGATTCATTAGGTTTTTGATGTTTTCTCTTTTTGTTTTTTGAATGTAGGTATCTAATGCAATTAATTTCCCTCTTACAACTGCTTTTCCAGTATCCCTTAGGTTTTGGTAGCTTGTAGCTTCACTGTTATTATGTTCACCCTTGGAAAGTTTCAGCCAAAAAGTATGTTGTGTTCCCTGGATCACGGATTCAAACAGTGACTAGTAGCACGTAGACCAATTTTATTCTAGTGAGCACCTGATTTCTAAAACAAATTCTAGTGGCGAAGAAAAGTTGAGATGAGAAATGTTGTGAAAGAGAATTGAGATTGTAGAGAACAGATTTACTGCAAGTCCATGTAAAGATAAAGAGTTATGGTGATGAATCCCATATAACTGATCATAAATATACCTACTTCCAAAGTCACAAGAATGACCAGATTTGGATTCAAAATGTAATTTTTTTCAGCTATCTGAAGGATAATGTAAAACTCTGTACTAAGTCTTACCAGCTGCTGCTCAGTGTTCGGGTAGGTGGAAGTCTCAAATTAACTTTATATTTAACAAAAGTTCACTATGTACTTGACATAGGATTAAGGACTGCAGAGAAATAGAAAATTAAGATCAAATATACTTATCATCACAGGGAATTTTCAGATGCCAAAAATGGATGAGGGTCTGTTGGTCTCTGGCCACACTAGAGAGGCCCCTGTGGGACAGTTCACTCTTCCTCTGGAGAGGTTCTAAGCAGCGTGGTCTCAGGCTCCAGCAGTGTCTTCTGCTTTCTCTTAGCAGAAGGCTGAGCGCTCAATTCTAAGGATCTGTTGGACTTTCTCCCTCTTTTCATAAATAGATGCAACTGTGCTTTAATGGATGAAAAAAGAAGATCAAGAGGCAGTGAACGTGTTCCCAACTTCTACCAGCATTGCTCCACTTACACCATCCTTACTGAGGGCTCCAGCAAACTCTGTCATTAAATCTAACGGATAATGTTCTGTTATTTGTAGTTAGCGGGTATCTTTTGGGTACAAATGATAGGAAAACTACTAAGAATAAATGAAGAACAAAGAATGCATTTATTGTTCACAAAATTTAAATGTCCCAAGATTCCAGCTCTTTACCTTTGTTTGAGCAAAATCCCTGGCATGGAGTCCCATTGACCTGGCCGATGCACAGGCCAGGTAGAGGTGGGAGGGGGGAGGCAACCCACATTGATTGCTAGCACGTGGGCTAAATACTAACCCTCGGAACCATTGTGTGGAGTGTACTCACCCACACTGAATACACTGAGAGTAGGAGAGGTCTGCCTTGACAAAAGAAAGCTATAGTACTTTACCAGAATTGCAGAAATCCATATGCAACTAATTCAGTTTTTTTAAAATAATTTTATTGAATCATAATTGTGTACATTGGTGCAATCATAGGGCACAATGTGCTTCATATACATTCAGAAATATTTTAATCGTACTGTTACAGATAGCCTTCATGGCATTTTCTAGATCACTATATAAAGACATTGATACTCTACCTTTAATAAGTTTCACCAGTACCCTGCTAAGATGCACCGTAGGTGTGTTCCCACTAGTTGGGGGGGGGGGCGCGGGGGGGGGCGGGGCCCGGCCCGGGCGGGGGGCCGGGGCGGGGGGGGGGGTGTTTGGGGGGAGGGAGGGCAATTGGTGGGATCACACCTACGGTGCATCTTAGCAGGGTACTGGGGAAACTTGTTAAATGTAGAGTATCAATGTCTTTATATAGTGATCAAGAAA
>CAUYON010202117.1:0-12513 GCA_963573935.1 Arctocebus calabarensis
GAGACAGAGCCTCAAGTTGTCACCCTGGATAGAGTGCTGTGGCATCACAGCTCACAGCAACCTCCAATTCCTGGGCTCAAGCGAGTCTCCTGCCTCTGCCTCCCAAGCAGCTGGGACCACAGGCGCCCGCCACCACACCCGGCCATTTTTTGGTTGCAGCCATCATTGTTGTTTGGCGGGTCTGGGCTGGATTCGAACCCGCCAGCTCAGGTGTATGTGGCTAGTGCCTTAGCCCGTTGAGCCACAGGCGCCGAGCCAAGATAAGGATCTTGAAGAAATTTAAGAGTTAGTAGACACTGCACCAGAGGAATTAACAAACTATGTGATGGAGATGAGTGCTTTCAAACTGGTGTCAGACAATGAAGAAGATGATGTATAAGAAGCAGTGTCAGAAAACAAGTGGACATTAGATAGTCTGGCAGAAGAGTTCTGATTGTTCAAGATTGCTTTTGACTCTTTTACAATATGGATCCTTCCGTGATAATGGGCAAAATGGTGGAGGCAAATGGTAGAAGAAGGATTGGCACTATATGGAAACATTTTAAGATAAATAAAAAAGATACAAATCACAATGTATTTCGTTAAAGTTACTCTGAGCCTCCCCTTCTACTTTCTCCACCTCTTCTGTTTCTCCCACCCTTCAGTCAGCAAGACCCATCCTTCCTCTTTAATCTACTCAGTGTGAAGTGGATGAGACTGAAGACCTTTATTATCCATTTCTACTTAATGAATATAGTAAATATATTTTCTCTGCCTTATGATTTTCTTAATTTCTTTTCCCTAGATTTCTTTCCTTTTTTTTTTTTTTTTTTCCTCGCAATTTTTGGCCAGGGCTGGGTTTGAACCCGCCACCTCTGGCTTGTGGGGCCAGTGTCCCACTCCTTTGAGCCACAGACACTGCCCTAGATTTTTTTATTGTAAGAATACAGTACATTATATATATAACATACAATTGGAATGTTAATTGACTGTTTTATTATTAGGAAGGATTCTGGTCAACAGTAGACTATTAGGAGCTAAGTTATTGGAGTTAAGCAGACTTTCAACTGCACAGAGTGTCAGCGCCTTGTTTCCTACGTTTTTCAAAGATATATTATGTGGTGAGAGAGATGACCTTGCTCCTTTGCTCAAAATCCTTAAAAGTTTTGACTGTGGCCCAGAAGGCCCTACATGATGTGAGGACCCTACTCTTTCTCTGACCTCACCTTTGACTGCTCTCCTTTTTCATTTTTCTCAAAGAATGCTGGCCTTACTGTTCTTGGCAGTGGCAGACATGGTCCTGTTTCAGGTTTTTGTGTGTGTTCTTTTGTCTCCATTGAATACCTTTCTCCTAAATGTTCCAGGCACATGGAGTATTCCAGGCATGGCTCATTCTCTCGCTTCCTTTCATTTTTCTGCTCAAAAGTGAATTTCTTTCTTAAGTACCCTGTTTAAAACTTCATCCCTACTCCCGTATGTCTATTCTCTGATTACAACACCACCTTACACCGTACTGTGTAATTTTTTTTTTTTTTCCTTTCCTTATTGGAATGGAAGCTCTATGAGAGCAGGAACTTTTTTTTAAATATATATAGTGAGATTGCTTCTTTCTCTTTGGCGCATTATGAGGCACTCAGTAGATACATTAAACATGGGTTAGGGCAGCGGTTCTAAACCTGTGGGTCACGACCCACAGAAACCGTATTAAAGGGCTGCAGCATTAGAAGGTTGAGAACCACTGAGTTAGGGGAAAATAAAGAGGAACATCTAATTACCTAACATACAGACACTTGATTTGAGGCTCCCCCACCCCCCCTTTTGTGATAGAGGGTCTTGCTCTCTTGCCTAGGCTGGAGTCAGGGGCTGGATCATAACACAGTGCAGCCTTGATTTGCTGGGTTCCAGGGGTCTTCACACCTCAGCCTCTTGAGTAGCTATGACTACAGGTGTGTGCCATCAAGCCTGGCTAATTATTTTATTATTTATTTTTTGTAGAGACAGGGTCTCACTATGTTGCCTAGGCTGGCCTTGAACTCCTGGCCTCAAGTAGATATCCTGTCTCAACCTTTCAGAACGTGAGATTACAGGCATGAGCCATTGTGCCTGGCAGATTTTAGACTTTTAATAATAAATACTCTGTTAATTCTGATGTAATGAGTATTTTTTTCTCAATTGTCTTCCTAAAATCAGTTTGAATATTTTAGGTAGTGCCTAATAATAATAATGATTGCTAATACTTACTAGATACTTTAAGTGTCAGAGACCATGCTAAGGACTTCTCATACATGATCTCATTTAATCTTAACAACTCAGGGTACCTGTGACATCAGTTTTGGTATTGCTAAATTTGATTGGTTATTGTGGGATCTGGCATTTCTCCATTATAAAGGTATCTTTTTCCCTTTGTAATTAATAAGTAACCTACGGGCTGATACTTTCAGATTGTGTATCTTATGTCCTGATAAACTTTCCTTCAGTAATGTCAGCATTTGTTGATAATTCTTAGCTGGGTCAGTTATGGTAATTACAGAATTGTGGTGTGAAGCTGTCTAGTCTGGGGCTTTTCTTTTGGTTGGGAACTTTTTTTGTTTTTTCAATTTCAATGTTTGATATTGATCTGTTCAGGAGCTCTACTTCTTCCTGGTTAAGTTAAGGGAGGCGTCACACAGCTCACAGCAACCTCCAACTCCTGGGCTTAGGCGATTCTCTTGCCTTAGTTCTTTCAAACATTCAAAGAGGAACTTGTAACCATACTGCAGAAAGTATTCCATAACATTGAAAACAGGAACCTTCCCTAACATGTTCTAAGAAACAAATACCACCCTGATATAATCACCCTGTGTGATTTCAGGTATTGGTCGATTTCCTCCACATTGTCAAATTTGGAGGAAAAAAGTTATATTGGGCATAAAGTTTCCTGTAGTAATCAGAGATGATTTTGTATCTCTGTGGAATTGGTTGTTATTTCCCCTTTTTGGTTTCTGATTGAGGTTATTAGAGATGTTAACTTTTCTGTTTGTAGTGAATCTGGTCAGAGGCTTATTGATTTTGTTTATCTTTTCTAAGGACCAACTTTTTGTTTGATGAATTTTCCGAATTTTTTTTTTGTTTTCAATTTCATTTATTTCTGATGTAATTTTGGTTCTTCTGTAAGGTTTGGAATTGGATTGCTCTTCCTTTTCCAGTTCCTTGCGGTGGTTTGTTAGGTTGTTTCTGTGTTCTCTTTCTGTTTTTTGGATGTGGGCATCTAATGCAATAAATTTCTCTTTTAGGACTGATTTTTTTCTTTCTTTCTGTTTTCTTTTTTTTATACAGTCTCATTCATTTACCCTGGGAGGAGGTGCCCTGGCATCATAGCTCATAGCATCCTCAAATTCTTCTTCTTTTTTTTTTTTTTTTGTAGAGACAGAGTCTCACTTTATCGCCCTTGATGGAGTGTTGTGGCGTCACACAGCTCACAGCAACCTCCAACTCCTGGGCTTAGGCGACTCTCTTGCCTCAGCCTCCTGAGTAGCTGGGACTACAGGCGCCTGCCACAATGCCCGACTATTTTTCTGTTCTTACAGTTTAGCCCAGGCTGGTTTGAACCCACCACCTTCGGTATATGGGACTGGTGCCCTACTCAATGAGCCGCAGGCACTGCCTGCAACCTCAAATTCTTAGGCTCAAGCAATCCTCTTGTCTCAGTCTTCTGAGTGGCTGGGAGTGCAGGTGCCTGCTACAAAACCTGGCTAGTTTTTCTATTTTTAGCAGAGACGGGATCTCACTTTGCTCAGGCTGGTCTCGAAATCTTAAGCCTCAGGGCCTCTGGTTCCCAGAATGCTAGAATTACAGGTGTGAGCCTCTGTGCCTCTTATGACTGTTTTTGCGGCATCCCACAGGTTTTAGTAGCTTCTTGGCTTCATTGTCATTATATTTGAGGAATGTAATAATTTCCTTCTTTACCTTCACCTTTACCCAGCTGTCATTCAGCATAAGGTTGCTTAGTTTCCATGAAATTGTGTGAGGATGAACATTTTTGTGAGAGTTGAATTGTACCTTTATTCTCCTGTGGTCTAAAAAGGTACAAGGTATAATTTCAATTCTTTTCATTTTGTTGAGGTTTGATTTGTGTCCTAGAATATGATCAATTTTGAAGTATAATTCATGAGCTAACTAGAACGTCTCCTCATTGGCTTTGGGGTGGTATGTTCTGTATATGTCTATTAAGCCCAGTTGGTCTAGGATTGCATTTAAGTCCCTTGTTTCTTTGTTTAGTTTCTGTTTAGAGGATCTGTCCAGTTCTGTCAGAGGGGTATTGAAGTCCCTAGCTATTATGGTGTTGTAGGATATTATTGTTCAAACCAGTTAGGATTTGTTTTATAAGGTAATTATAAATCTTACCTGAATCAGTTATGGTAATTATGAAATGTCAATTTTCTTCTTTTTTGAGGTAGGGTTTCATTCTGTTGCCTATGCTAGAGTGCCATGGTGTCATCACAACTCACTGCAATCTCAAACTCCTGTGCTCCAAAGCTAGAATCAGCTTTTTCTACCAAAGGGTCCTAATTTCTTGTAGTGGGAATAATATATAGGGAATTAATTATGTTCTGTGTTATTGGGTTATGGTTTCTAGGTTCTAATTGTGAACAGAGACAACAAATATACTTTAAGAAAAATGAGATCATGCCAATACCTCTGATTCTGATCCAATACTATTGATACAACTATCACCCATGCCATAGCTGACCTCTTCTAGGGTCAAACTCTGGTTCTCAACAAATGGATTAACATTTGTTCATTTGTTGTACATGACACAAAACAGTTTCAGAATGCTACTAGGGGCAGCATCTGTGGCTCAGTGAGTAGGGTGCCAGCCCCATATACTGATGGGGTTGGGTTCAAACCTGGCACTGGCCAGACTGCAACAAAAAAGTAGCCAGGTGTTGTGGCGGGCGCCTGTAGTCCCAGCTACTGGGGAGGCTGAGGCAAGAGAATCACCCAAGCCCAAGAGCTAGAGGTTGCCGTGAGCTGTGATGCCACCACACTCTACCCAGGGTGACAAAGTGAGACTCTGTCTATTAAAAAAAAAAAAAAAGACTGCTACTGGAAAAATATTTACTAAAGTTCAGAGTTTTTATACATTTCTTTTGATTTGTCCTCAGAATATATGCTGTTGTCATTTCTGAAAAATATAATCTGCCACACACTGTGATAGATTGAAAATGGAAAAAACCCTTCATCACAGGTAGCTTGAGAGACATCACTGGATTTAGTTCTAGGTGACAGTCTATTAGGCACTTAACACACAGTGCTAGTTTAATTCCTATAAATTCGGAGGACATCTTATGATACCGTTTTTAGTAGACATATGATGGTGCAATTATGGCAGAGACACCAGAAGGCTGACAGAAAGCTTGTGGTGGTATCTCAGTGGTTTGCATTTGCATTTCTCTGATTATTAGGGAAGATGAGCATTTTTTTCATGTGTTGGCCATTTGTCTTTTTTTTTTAATAGAGACAGAGTCTCACTTTATTGCCCTCGGCAGAGTGCCGTGGCGTCACACAGCTCACAGCAACCTCCAACTCCTGGGCTTAGGCGACTCTCAGCCTACCGAGTAGCTGGGACTACAGGTGCCCACCACAATGCCCAGCCATTTCTCTGTTTTGCAGTTCTGCTGAGCTCAGGCTTGAACCCGCCACCTTTAGCACATGGGGCCGGCCGGCGCCCTACTCGCTGAGCCACAGGCGCCGCCGCCATTTGTCTTCTTCAGGGACATTTCTATTCAAGTCTCTTGCCCACTTATAAATGGGATTGTTTGCTTTTTTCTTATTGATTAGTTTGAGTTCTCTGTAGATTCTAGTTATCAGCCTTTTGTGAGATTCATAGCATGCAAATATCTTCTCCCATTCTGAAGGTTGTCTGTTTTCTTTAGTTGTTGTACCCTTAGCCATGCAGAAGCTTTTTAGCTTGATCATATCCCATTTATTTATTTTTGGTGTTTCTGCAATTGCCTGAGGGAGGGGTCTTCTTTTTATTTATTTTTTAGATAGTCTCACTCTGTCACTCTGGGTAGAGTGCTCTGGCAAGGCTCACAGCAACCTCAAACTCTTGGACTCAAGCAATCCTCTTGCCTCAGCCTCCCAAGTAGCTGAGACTACTTCACTACAGCACCTTCTAGGTTTTTCTATTTTTAGTAGACACAGGGTCTCACTCTTGCTCAGGTTGGTCTTGAACTTCTGAGCTCAAGCGATACACCCTTCTCAGCCTCCCAGATAGCTGGGACCATGCCTGGCAGCCAAGGGGGTCATCTTTATAAATTGTTTTCCCAGGCTGAAAGCATCAAGAGTTTTTCCCACACTTTCTTCTAGAATTTTTTGTTGTTTTGTGTCTTAAATTTAAATCTTTTATCCAGCAAGAGTCAATTTTGTAAGTCTTGAGAAGTTCATTTTCAGTCTTCTACATGTGGCTTTTTCTCCCAGCACTATTTATTAAATAGGGATTCCCCCCCCCCCCCCAGTGAGAATAGCCTACATCACAAAATCTCAAAGCTACATATGCTGGTGTGGATGTGGAGAGAGAACACTTTTACACTGCTGGTGGGATTGGAAACTAATAAGACCTCTATGGAAAAAAGTATGGAGAATCCTCAAAGAGCTAAAAGTAGACGTTCCATTGATCCCGCAATCCCATTACTAGATTATCTATCCAGAAGGAAAAAAAATGATTTTACCGGCTCGCTGCCTGTGGCTTAACAGGCTAAGGCACCAGCCACGTACACCTGAGCTGACGGGTTCGAATCCAGCCTGGGCCTGCCAACCAAGAATGACGGCTGCAACCAAAAAATGGCCGGGCATTGTGGCAGGTACCTGTAGTCCTAGCTACTTAGGAGGCGGAGGCAGGAGACTCACTTGAGCCCAAGAATTGGAGGTTGCTGTGAGCTGTGATGCCATGGCACTCTATCCAGGGTGACAGCTTGAGGCTCTGTGTCAAAAAAAAAAAAAAAAAATTATTTTACCATAAGAACATTTGCACTAGAATGTTTATTACAGCTCAATACATAATCACCAAGACGTGGAATTAACCTAAGTGCCCATCAACCCATGAATGAATTAAAGTGTGGTATATGTATGCTATGGAATACTGTTCAGCCATAAAAAGATGGAGATTTTACATCTTTTGTATTTATCTTGATGGAGTTGAAGCACATTCTTCTTAGTAAAGTATCTCAAGAATGAAAACAAGTAGCCAGTGTACTCAATACTAATATGAAACCAGTAGATAACTATACGCCCATTTGAGAGAAAAACATAATTGTATTCAAAAGGGATGGGGGGAGGAGTGAAAGGAGAAAAGGGAAGAGACTAGGGGATTGGTAAGCTCTCACTAATGTGCACAATGTAAAGGGTATACAGCACACTTCTTGGTGAGGGGTTGTATGTGGCTACAACTTGGAACTCTACCAAAGAAATGCAAATACTGTAACCTAATTATTTGTACCCTCCTTAATCTGGAATTTAAAAGAAAAAGAAAGAAAACTTGTGCATATTTTGTAGTTCTGGTGTTGGTCTGTAGGCTTTAGGATTTACGAGGATTTTCCTGGGCTGGTAGGAAAGGGATTGCCACTATTCTGCTGAGCAATAAACCTGGGCACTAGTGGTCCTAAAACCCAGTTGGGTTGGACACTTAGAGGAAGAGAAGCCCGAGTAATACTGATGATTTTATATAATTAACACATAGTTTTTGAGTACTATCAAGAACAAAGCTGAGTCTTAGGTGCTAAGAGAAATAAAGGTAAAGTTTCTTTAAGGAGCTTACAGTCTTATAAACGAAAAATATTGTTGATAGACATTAAGGTTTAAGTAGTTTGCTTATTAATATACCCAGAAGTAGAATAGCTGGATCATATAATAATTCTGATTTTTTTAATTTTTGAGGAATTGCCTGTCTCCCACAGTCGTTGCCTTGTTTACACTCCTAGTGTACTACCAGTTTCTCTCCATCCTTGCCAACACTTATTAATTTGGGGGGTTTGTTGTTGTTGCTGCCTGCTGTTTGTTTTATAGTAGTAGCCAGACATGTGTGTGAAGGAATATCTTGCTGTGGTTTTAATAATGCATTTCCTCAATGACTAGTGATATTGAACCTAGCCAGGTTTTCTTGTGCTTTTTAGCCGCTTGTATCTTTTATTTGGAGAAATGTTTATTGAAGTTCTTTGTCTATTTTAAATTTAGTATTTTGTTGTTGAGTTACAAGAGTTATCTATATGTTCTGGTCATTAGGCGCATCAGATACATGATTTGCAAATATTTTCTTCTATACTGTGGTTTTATGATCACTTTCTTGACACTACCCTTTGATGCACAGAAGGTTTTAATTTTGACAAAGTCCAGCTTATCTTTTTTTTTTTCTTTTGTTGCCTATGCTTTTGGTGTTATATCGGGAAATTATTCTGTATTTTCTCCTGCAAGTTTTATTTTTTTATAGTTTTAGCCCTTATACTTAGGTCTTTGATCCATTCTGATTTCAATTTTTAGCTATGGTTTAAGGTAAAGGTATAACTTTGTTCTTTTACATGTGGATAGCTATAACAAAACTATTGTTATAAAGAAATAATAAGCTTTATATTAAGTTTGAAATCAGGTTTTACTTTTTTGAAGTTTGGAGGTGTGTGGACACCTTCAGTGTTGCTCTTATTTCAAGATTGTTTTGGCTATTAAAACCCCTGAGGCCAGATGCGGTGGCTTACGCCTATAATCCCAGCACTCAAGCGGAGATGGGTGGATTGCTTGAGCTCACAAGACTGAGACCAGCCTGAGCAAGAACGAGACCCTGTCACTGAAAATCTAGCCAGGTGTTGTGGCAGACATCTGTAGTCCCAGCTACTGGGGAGGCTGAGCAAGAGAATTGTTTGGGTTCAAGAGTTTGAGGTTGCTGTGAGTTAGGACGCCCCAGCACTCTACAGGAGGCAACAAAGTGAGACTCTATCTCAAATAAAAAAGTCCCTTGAGATTCCATATGAGTTTGAGAATGGATTTTTCTGTTAATGCAAAATGCTAAGATATTTTGGTAGGAACCACATTAAATCTGTAGCTCAATTTCAGTAGTTTTAACATCTTGACAGTATTAAGTCTTCAGTTCGTGAACATGAGTAAGATCTTTCCATTTGTATCTTTTATTTCTTTTCCATGATGTTTTGTAATTTTCCATGTATAATTTCTTTGTCTCCTTGGTTACATTTATTCCTAAGTATTTTATTCTTTTGTATGCTATTGTAAATAGAATTATGTTCTTTTTTTTGAGACAGAGTCTCACTATGTTATGCTTGGTAGAGTGCTCTGGCGTCACAGCTCACAGCAACCTCAAACTCTTGGGCTTAAGTGATTATCTTGCCTCAGCCCCCCAAGGAGCTGGGACTACAGTCTCCCACCACAGCGCCTGGCTATTTTATTGTTGTAGTTGTCATTGTTGTGTGGCAGGCCTGGGCTGGGTTTAAACCCGCCAGGTCTGGGGTATGTGGCTGACGTCCTAGCTGCTGAGCTACAGGTGCTGAGCCAGAATTATTTTCTTAATTTCTTTTTTTGGATCACTGATTATTACTGTACAGTAACCCAGGTGAGTTTAGTGAGTTGATTTTGTATCCTGCAACTTTGCTGAATTCATTCTAATGGGTTTTGTGTGTTTGTGTGTGCATGTTTTTCACGTGTAAGTTCATGTCCTCTGTGAAGAGAGGTAATTTTACTTTTCCCTTTCTAATTTGAAAGGCTTTTATTTCTTTTTCTTGCCTAATGGCTTTGACCAGGACTTTCACTATTATGTGAAACTGCCATTGAGTATGATGTTAACTGTGGGTTTTTGATATATGTGCTTTAAAATGTAGGGATAGTTTCTTCTACTCCTAGCTTGCTGGGTGGTTTTATCAAGAAACACTATTGAATTTTGTCAAATGCTTTTTCTTCATGGATTAAGATGATCATGTTCTTTCATTCTGTTGTTATAGTTTATTACACTGATCAATTTTTGCATGTTGAGCCATAGAAGTTAAGTTTTAAAAAACTGCCATACAAAAAAGTAGAGTGTTGAGTAGAAGTGATAAAAGTGAACATCCTCATTTTGTTCCTGATATTAGGGGCATTAAATAAGTCATTCATTATTAGATATGATAGTAGTTGAGGATTTTTTTTAAATAGATTATCTCTATGAGGTTGAGGAAGTTTCCTTTTATTTTTGCATTATTGAGTGTTTTTATGGAAAAGTATCGACATTTGTCAAGTGCTTTTTCTTTATTCATATGATCATGTTGTCATTGTTCATTGTTCTGTGAGTTTTGTGTATGTTATGATTTACTTTTTGGATTTTAAACTCAGAATGATTTTTGTTATAAATCCCAATAATCTCTTTTATATTTTTCTGGATTTTTGGTATATAATCCTTATATAGCTGCTGGACTCAGTTTAGAAGCATTTTGTTGGTGATTTGTTATCTGTATTCAAAGGGATATTGTGTCATACTTTGTTTATAAATACTTCATTCTCAATAATGAAGAGAATAAACATCCAGAAAACTGAATAAGGAAGTGGACAAAAACAACATTGTGAACCAATATACCAACATATTGTGAACCAACATACCTCTATAGAAAGCTGTACCCAGTGACAACAAAATACAGAATCTACTCAAGTACACATGTAACAGTCTCTAAAACAGAGTGTATATAAGGCCATGAAAAAGCATCAATAAATTTTATTTTATTTTATTTATTTATTTATTTTTTTTGAGACAGAGCCTCAAGCTGTCACCCTGGATAGAGTGCTGTGACATCACAGCTCACAGCAACCTCCAATTCCTGGGCTCAAGCGAGTCTCTTGCCTCTTCCTCCCAAGTAGCTGGACTAGAGGCGCCCGCCACAACGCCCAGGCATTTTTTGGTTGCAGCCATCATTGGTGTTTGGCGGGCCCTGGCTGGATTCGAACCCACCAGCTCAGGTGTATGTGGCTGGCGCCTTAGCCCGTTGAGCCACAGGCGCCGAGCCGCATCAATAAATTTTAAAGGATTGAATTATGCAAAGTATCCAACCATAATGGAGTAAAATTAGAAATTAATAGCAGGATCTTTGGGGTATTCAAAGATACTGTTTATAAACTGTGATAACTTTGATTTGGGGATCTGAATAATGAATAATGCTGGACACACAAAATGAATTGACAAATCTTTCTGTTTCTGTTTTTTGGAAGAATTAGTGCAGTATTGGTGTTATTTTTTTAAATGTTTGGTAATTCATTAGGGAAGTTGTCTGTAGCTAGGTTTTTCTTTGTGTGAATTGTTTATACAATTGATTAATTCTCTTTAGTTGCTGCTTGTCTGTTCAGATTATATAATGACCATTTCAGTAATTTGTACATTTCTAGGAATTCGTTCATTTCATCTAATTTGTTGATTTTTTTTTTTTTTTAAGAGACAGAGTCTCACTTTGTCACCCTGGGTAGAGTGCTGTGGTGTCACAGCTCACAGCAACCTGTAGTTCCTGGGCTTAGGCAATTCTCTTACCTCAGCCTCCCAAGTAGCTGGGACTACAGGCACCCGCTACAATACCTAGCTATTTTTTGTTGCAGTTTGGCCGGGGTTGGGTTTGATCCCACCGCCCTCCGCATATGGGGCCGGTGCCCTACTCACTGACCTACAAGTGCCGCCATAATTTGTTGGTATCTTAGTCTGTTTTCTATTGCTGTAACAGAGTACTGCAGATGTTAATATATAAAGAAAAAAAGTTTATTTCTTACCAGTTCTGGAGTCTGGGGAGTCTAAGATCAGGAAGTCTATATATGACGAGGGTCTTCTTGCAGTGTCTTTGTGGTAGAAGGCATCACATGATGAGAGGCTATGAGCATGCCAGCTAGGTCTTTCTTCTTATGTAGCCATTAATCCTGTCGTGGAGGCCCTACCCTTATGAGCTCACCTAACCATAATTATCCTCCAAAGACTCCACTTCTAAATATCAACATAGGCATTTGAGAATTAAGTTTCCAACGCATGAACTTTTGGGGGACACATTCATACTATAGCAGTTGGTATATAGTTCTTTGTAGTGTTTTGTAATTTATTTCATTCTCTAAGGTTAGTAGTAATATCCCTTTTTTCCTTCTTGATTTTAGTAATTTTGGTTTTTTGTTTTTCTTGATGATCCTATCAAATCGTTTCTACTCCATCTTCATTAGTTTCTTTCTTTTCCTTGCTTTGGGTTTAATTTGCTCTTTTTTTTTTTTTTTAGATTATTAGGTTGATATCTTTGTTCTGATAAAGTTGTCTCTAAACAGTGCTTTAACTGCATCCTATATATTTTGGTATGTTGTATGTTTTTGTTTATCTGTCTCAAAGTATCTTCTGATTTCCTTTGTGTTTTTCTTTTTTTTTTGAGGCAGAGCCTTAAGCTGTCACCCTGGATAGAGTGCGAGGTCATCACAGCTCACAGCAACCTCCAATTCCTGGGCTCAAGCAAGTCTCCTGCCTCCGCCTCCCAAGTAGCTGGGACTACAGGTGCCCGCCACAATGCCCGG
>CAUYON010202118.1:0-11473 GCA_963573935.1 Arctocebus calabarensis
CTTCTGGGACTACCCCAGCTAGGGAGTTCTGGCTGCAGGAGCCGCTCTGGCATGTGGCACCCCTGGATCCAGCAGCAGGATGGGCGGTGGTGCACACTGTTCTGAGAGTGACAGGCGCGGAGCCGTTTGATCACCGGCAGAATTCCTGGCCGAGGGTGGACCTACAGAGGCCTGGCAGTCACCAGTGGAGTCCCTGGCAGAGGGTCGGCTTGCAGAGGCCCTGCAGTCTCAGGGCATGGGGGCATGCAATTGCTGGGGGAGTTCCTGGCCAGAGGCGTGCTTACAAGGGTCTGGCAGTCACCAGAGGGATTCCTGGCAGAAAGTGGAAGTGCAGGGGACTGGCAATCATGGGGTAAAGATCCACATGGTTGCCAGGGGAGTTCCTTGTCGGGGGTGGACCTGCAGAGGCCCTGCAGGTGCCAGACACAGGCCCGAGCTGTCAACGGGGAAATCCCTGGCCAGTGGCAGACTGCAGGGGCCCAGCATAGGTACCAGCATAGTCCCTGACAGAAAGCAGGACTGTGGAGGCCCTTCAAGTGCTGGACACAGGGCCATGCAGTTGTCCGGGAAGTTTTGGCCAGGGGTGGGTCTGCCGAGGCCTGGTGGTCACCGGCAGAGTCCCTGGCAGAAAGCTGGCCTGTGGAGGCCCAGTGGGTGCCAGGCAGAGGCCTGCATGGTAGCCAGGAGTGTCCCTGCCCAAATGTGGACCTGTGGGGGCCTAGGGGTCATGGGCAGAGTCCCTGGCAGAAGGTGGACCTGCGGAAGCCCTGCAGGCTTGGGCATGGGGCCACCAGGGGATTTACTGGCCAGGGGTGGGCCTGCAGAGGCCCGCACAGTCTCCCGGAGAGTTCCTTGCTGGGGGCAGACCTGCAGATGCCTGGTGGTTGCCGACAGGCCTGCAGAAGCCCAGCAAGCACAGGGCGCAGGGCCAGCCGTTGCTAGAGGAGTTCCTACCTGGGGGTGGGCCTGCAGAGGCCTGGCAGTTGCAGGTGGAGTTCCTGGTGGAAGGGGGGCATGAAGAAGCCCTGCAGCCTCAGGGGCGGGGCTGCATGGTCACCAGGTGATTTACTGGCCCTGGCCTGTTCTGCAGGGGCCCTGCAGGATCGCTGCGGGCTCCAGGCGGAGGTCTGTGTGGTCACCGGGGGAGTTCCTGGCTAGGGGCGGACCTCCGGAGGCCTGGTGGTCCCTTGCAGAGACTCTACCAGACGGTGGGCCTGTGGAAGCCCAGCAAGCATGGGGTGCAAGGCCAGGCGGTTGCCAGGGGAGTTCCTGGCTGGGGGTGGGTCTGCAGAGGCCTAGCAGTTGCAGGTGGAGTTCTTGGCAGAAGGCGGATCTGCAGAAACCCTGCAGGCTTGGGGCTCAGGACCACATAGTCACCAGGGGATTTACTGGCCAGGGGCAGACCTGCGTGGTTCCTTGGGTGCCAGGCAGAGTCCCGCATGCTTGCTGGGGGAGTTCCTGGCCGGGGGCAGACCTGCAGAGGCCTGGCAGTCACCAGCAGAGTCTCTAGCAGACAGCATGCCTACAGAAGCCTGCAAGCACAGGGCTAAGGGTCAGGCAGTCGCCTGGGGATTCCCTGGCCGGAGGGAGGGAGGCTTGCTGTGGCCCCCCTGGAGTCTTTTCCTGGTGGGGTGCTTGTTCCAGCAGCTGGGGGTGGGGGTGCTGCTCGGGGACCTCCTCCCTCAGTTTCAGTGGGGTTAGGCTTCTGGTTTGTCAGGTAAGGGGGAAGGGTGTACTGTAAGTTCAGAATGGTGGGGAAAAATTTAGTTCAGTTTTTCTGCCTAGCAATAGAGTTTTCAGAGTCACTCTGAGGTGCTCTGGGAAAGTACACCCTACTTCCCACAACACTCTTCCGTGGGGTGAGACAAGAGGTCCGCAGTTCACTGCTTGTCTGTAGAAAACTCACAGGAGCAAATGAGGAGAAAAAAAAGAAAGGAAACAGAAAAGCAAGAAACTCAGAGCTTTCTTGGGGGGAGGGGATGAACACTTTTCCTTTCAGATGAATTTTGTATCTGAAGCTTGCTTTCTTGGAGTCTCAGCTTTCCTCAACAGAGGTGACCCACAGGTAGCACTTCTCTCTCTCGACTGGGCTCCTGGTATTCAGCTTAATTGCACAGTTTCAGGAGGTTATTTTCCCTTTTGGACAGGAGTCTTGTTCGGAAGCTGCTTCCAGTCAGCCATCTTGCTCCAACCCCCAAAAGTTAGAACCCTTATGCCAAACTATTACCCAAGTAGTGAAAGCAAATGACAAGTTCCTCAAGGACATTAAAAGTAATACTCCTATGAACATATGGATAAGTCTTACTGTTGATGTGAACTTATGGATAAGTCTTACTGTTGGCGTGGTTTTCTATTCTGAGCGGTCAGAATAGAAAATCAAACAGCAACAATATCTTTAAGTCAAGGCCTAATTATAAAGACTAAGAGAGGTGAAAACAGTTTCAGGAGAAAAGTCAGAAGCTGGCCAAGTTTGATTCATGAGCTACAAGGAAAGAAACCATTTTCATAATATGAAATTGCAAGGTAAAGCGATCTACAAAGATGTAGAAGCTACAGCAAGTTATCCAGAAGAATCTAATTAAGATCACTGATGAAAGTGGCTGTGCTAAACAACAGATTTTCAATATACATGAAGAAGTCTCCTATTGGAAGTTGATATTATCCAGGAATTTCATAGCTAGAGAGGGGAAACCAATGAAGGGCTTCAAAGCTTCTTTAGATAACAAACTGACATTTTTGCTAGGAACTAAGAAAACAGCTAGTCACTTTGAATTTAAGCCAGTGTTGACTTGCCATTGTGAAAATTCTGGGGCCCTTAAGAATTTTGTGAAATCTACTCTACTTATACTCTTTAAATGAAATAACAAAGCCTGAATGACAATATATCTGATTACAAAATGGTTGACTATATATCTTAAGCCCATTGTTAAGATCTACTACTCAGAAAAAAAAGATTGCTTTCCTGGGTTGGCACCTGTGGCTCAGTAGGTAGGGCACCAGCCTCACATACTGAGAGGAGCAGGTTCAAACCTGGCCCTGGCCAAACTGCAACAACAAAAAAAATAGCTGGGCATTGTGGTGGGCACCTGTAGTCCAAGCTCAGGAGGCTGAGGCAAGAGAATCACCTAAGCCCAGGAATTGGAGGTTGCTGTGAGCAGTGTGATGCCACGGGACTCTACCGAGGGCAATAAAATGAGACTCTGTCTCTAAAAAAAAAAAAAAAAATTACTTTCCAAATATTTCTTCCCATTGAAAATGTATCTTGTTATCCAAGAGCTTTGATGAAACATATATAAGAAGATTAATGTTGCTGTCACAATTGTTAAGACATCTATTTTGTAGCCCACAGTTCAGGAGAAAATTTTGACCTTCAAGTGTTATGATTTAAAAAAATAATTCATAAACCTATACCTGCATTAGATAGTAATTCCTTTGATGGTTTTGGGCAAAATCAATTAAAAACTTTTTAGAAATGAAGAATGTTTTGAGAATGAGAATGTATTGACTTATGAGAAGAAGTCAAAATATCAAAATTAACAGGGGTCCCACCTTCATAGGTGACTTTGAGGGTTTGAGACTTCAGTGCAGCAAATAACTACAACGTGATAGAAATAGAAAGAGCACTAGAATTAGAAATTGAGCCTGAAGATGTGTTTAAATTGCTACCATATCATAATAAAACTTGAACACATGAGGAGTTGCTTCTTAGGGATAAGCCAAGAAAATGTTTTTTGCAATTGAGTCTACTCCCCGTGAAGATGCTTTGAATATTATTGAAATGACAACAAAAGATTTAGAATAATTATATAAACTTACTTAATAAAGCAGTAGCAGATTTTAAAAGAATTGACTCCAATGTTAAAAGAAGTTCTACTGTGGGTAAAATGCTATCAAACATCATCATATTCTACAGAGAAATGCTTCATGAAAGAAAGAGTCCACAGAGATGGCAAACTTTATTTGTCTTATTTTCAGAAATTATCATGGTCACCCCAAACTTCAGCATCCATCACTCTGATCAGTGAACAGCCATTGACATTGAGGCAACACCTTCCTACTTGCAAGAATAAAACTGCGGGATGAAGGATCAGATGACGGTTAATATTTTTAGCACTAAAATATTTTAATTAACATATGTCCTATTTTTAGATACAAGTTATTGTGTACTTAATAGATGTACAGGACAAAGATAACTTTTATATGGCCTGGATAAAAAAGCAATGTGTGATTCACTTTTTTGTCATATTGACTTTATCGTAGTGGTTTGGAACTGAAACCATAATAGCCTAAGGGTATGTCTGTGTTAATCTACAAATGTGTACATAAGTTATAAGCCTCCTTATGAAAAAAATATAACTCATAACTATGGATACAGAGTTAGTATCTCAAATTTGAGTCAGAAAACATGCTTTTATACCAGGAGGCAGACGTTAAGTAAAATATTCCCATATAAAATGAAATATTCAGTTACATGCAGTGTGGGCTAGATTGAGAAAAAAATTACAATAGGAATATCTTTAATAGCAAAGATAAAAAGATGAAAAAAAAAACCAATTAGCTAAAACCCAACATGTGCAATGTCAGAGTCCAAAGAAACTCGCTTATTTGCTATGGAAGGCCAGCAGACACTTACCACAGCAAATAACTTATCACACAAGAACTGGTGAACCTTGCACTTGGTTTTGGTGGGATACAGGGAGCATATTAGATACCAATGAGGCAGAGACTTTTGCGCAGGCCAGTCAGGCCTATCTCTGTCTTATGATCCAGTTTATAGAACTCTAGAGGAATCCTGAAGGCTGACAATGATACCACCCAAGTCTCCAAAGGAAAAGTCCACTGGAATAAAATACTGTATTTGCTCTTGTATTTTCAGTACCCAGGACAATATTACAGCCCAACCAGGTTAGTGCTGGCTGCTCAAGGGGAGGCCAATACATCCATACAGAAGGTGCTGTGGCGGAGAAAGAGTTTTATTTCCTACGGTGCCATGTAAGGAGATGAGAGAAATTTCTCAAATCTATCTCCCTGAAATATGGGGACTAGGAATTTAAAAATGGTTTGGCAAACAAAGGGTTAGGGAATAGCATCTGCTGATTGATGGGTAATGGACTCATAGAGTTGGGATGCAGAAATTATTTCTTTGTTTTGTTGTTTTCTTTTTGAGACAGAGTCTCACTCTGATGCCCTTTGTAGAGTGCTGTAGTATCATAGCTCACAGCAACCTCAAACTCTTGGGCCTAAGTGATTCTCTTGCCTCAGGCTTCCAAGTAGCTGGGACTACAGGTGCCTGCCGCAATGCCTGGCTATTTTTTTGTTGTAGTTGTTGTTGTTTAGCAGGCCTGGGCCAGGTTCAAACCCGCCAGCCCCTGCATATGTGGCCAGCACCCTAACCATTGAGAAATGGGCACCAAGTCAGAAATTATCTTTTCAAGCAGGACTTTTCCTAGGTAGGGGATCGCAAGGCTTGTTGATCCATTCTCACACAGCATCAGTTGGCATCAGTCGGTCCTCGCAAAAGGCAGAGTTTGAAAAATACCTCAAAGACCAGTGTTAGGCTTTACAATAGCTTTATTATCTATAGAAGCCAATTTTAAAAATGTAGAATGAATGGGTGGTTCTGTTTAGTTCAAGCTTCTAACAAGCTTAAAAGAAAAATTCTACCCTCCAACCAAGGTCGTAAGAAGGACACTTGTTAGCTAGATTAATTACCTTACCATTGTATGCTGACAGAGGGATTAGAAAATGGGAAGAGGGATGGCAAGAATGCCCATTAATATTTTTATGCAGTAATGGTCTGATTTCTTTTCTGAATGTATTTATCTTCGTTCATTCTTTTCAAGGGATCCTCCGTCCTTACCCTCCCAAATCCTCCTAGGATTATAGGAATGAGCTACCCTACCCAGCCTACCTTACATTCCAAGTTTGCTGTAAATTTTAGTCCTGAATCAGTGTTGAGGTTTTTGCTTCTAGTTCTTATCTTAAACACTGTTATTGTTATTAAATTTTAAGCCTCTTTAATTCTGTGAAGACAAAAAGTGGAAACCTACTAAACACATGTAAATATTAAAAAAAAGGAATCATGTAATGTTTCAAATATAGGTCTCAATTAAATTCTGAATGTAGTATCTTACACATGTGTAAATTTTATTATGAACTGCTTCACACTATGGAATAAATTAGTTCTTCATTTAATAATTAGTTATGCCAGTTTATTATTAATTATCAGGGGAGGGATTCAAAGTACCAGTGGGACAAGAAAGGTAAGAGAAATGCTGGTATTTGAGAACATGGTTTCTAACTATCTCTTAAAGTAACAGAAAAAATTCCCATTGAAAAATCTGAGTGACAGACAACTGTCTGGTTGTGTTTATTTGCTTGTTTTCATTTTTTATATAATAAATTAAGAAGAATATCTAACCTGCCTAAGCAAACAAACTGTTTTCAAGAAATTTATTTGGATCATTTTCATATACTCATAATAATATGCTAATTTTAAATGAGTCTCAGCTTTTCACTTAAACATGCCAGCAGGAAGTCTACTTGGCAATACTTTCTTGGATGTTTTGCCAATTACTGTATGTACTTGAAAACAACAAAACTGTTTTCTATAAAAAGCATCATATAATTCAAACTTTTCAACGATCCAGAAGGGGTTCCACCTCAATTACTCTGAATGTGTAAAATTTTACTATGTTCTTTCCACATCAAATTTGAGCCTATTCTCATCTCAGGAAAGAATTCTAAAAACATTAAAAAGGGGATGTTGAATTTTTTGCAAACTTTTCCCCTTGCCTCCCAGGTTACTGCTTGCCAAATCTAAATTGTTCCCTGTTCATGCTCTGTTCTGACTCATTCCTCCTTACCTGTGGACTCTTTAACATCCCCCAATGGGTATCTTCTAGAATCAATTCTTTGCATTTGAATGACATATTACCAACATAAGCATACTTTCTCATTTCAAAGTCTTCTTCACTTGGCTCAGCACCCGTGGCACAGTGGTTATAGCACCAGTCACATATACCGAGGGTGGTCCAAACCCGGCCAAGGCCTGCTAAACAACAATGACAACTGCACAAAAAATAGCTAGGCATTGTGGTGGGCGCCTGTAGTCCCAGCTACTTGGGAGGCTGAGGCAAGAGAATCACTTAAGCCCAGGAGTTTAAGATTGCTGTGTGCTATGACACCACAGCACTCTACTGAGGGCATCCTAGTGACACTTGGTCTCCAAAAAAAAAAAAAAAGCCTTCTTCACAGGGTGTTGTTCTTACCCTTCTGTGACAGAGAAAGAAACTGATAACCAGATGGATTAAGTAACCTATACTTCATCACACAACTGGTCAATGAGACAGTTAGCATTCAAACCCAGATCCCCTAGAACACAGGATGGTAATTCTATTTCTCCACTGGTTTTTGTAAAAAAAGTATTATTAGAGCACAGCTATTAATATTATATTATTTATGGCTACTTTCGTACTATAACAGCAAGGTTGAGTATTTGCAACAGAGACAATAGGATGCATAATGCCAAAAATATTTATTGTCTGGACCTTTATAGAAAAAAAATTGCCAACTCCTGCTCTAGAGCCTATACCATTAAGCTAAGCAATCCCTTCTTAAGTACTCAATACTAATACCAAGATAATTTTTCACCTTGTAGGCAAGTCTCACTGGAACTTCAGCACTGCCAAGCAACCAGTTGTAAAGAGTCTGTCATTTTTGAAATATAGATAAAGCACTTTGGGAAATCTCCATATGCACCTGGAAAGTTCATACTTTTGAAAAAAATAAATACACCTTTGAATAACCCAAATGATCTAATTCACCTGTTTAATTCACAGATAAGCTGTTTAGCACATACTAAATGGTAAATTATAACTGTAGAAGATAAGAGGAGATTGCCCACGAATAAATAATACACACCAAAATATTTTCTGGATTCTCACAAGAAGAATTTTAAATGACAGTTTTACAATAGGTAAAATATCCAGCATTCTAAATTGTTCTTTTCCAAATTCTAGAAGAAAGCAGAGTGATTAGAAGGCGGTAGCAGCTGGGGTAGAACTCAAGGAAAGAAGGAGGATTGAGACAGGTGATTTAGAAGGTTCTTAAATGTATGCAGCATAAATAAAAGCTTTAGACCTTCGATGAAGAAAAGTCATTTTGCAAAGTTTAAATAAGAACTTCAGCAAAGATTGTTGTTCCCAAAACACACTTACGGTGATAAATGAAACTTCTCATGTCCTGTAGAGTAAATGACTTTTATGTTTTACTGAGTCATTCTCTTAGATTGGTTAGTGGCAACCTCTGTTCCATTTCTAATAACCTCTTAATCTTTAAGAGTTTTTTTGCCTTTTGAATTGTTCTGGGTTTATTTTATATGAATTTATTTAAAATCTACTCAAGAGCTGTAAGCTTTATTATTGATCTCTTAAAGACAAAAGATTTAAAAAAACACCACTGATGCAATGCAAACCACTGTTTTCTCAAGCCAAAATTGATTGAGAGCGTCCCCTGTATAAAAATGAAAAGCGTTTCTGTGGATGCACTGACGCTTCACCATCTGTCCAACATCTTAGATTTACTCCCCCAGATAACTTCATATTTCACCCTGCGGTCCCTAAAGAAACATCACTTTAAACAGGGCCACATGGAAAAATGCACTTCAATAACATTTGAAGGTCTTGCATTTAGCTGCAAGGGCCTCTAACCTAAATGACAGATGTGCCTAGAGAGAAGCTCCATTCCAAGTTATGGAAATGGGGAGGAGCAAATGCAAGGAATGGAATGGATAAAAAACAAAACGATGGCAGTAAAAGACATAGGGATTTACAGATAAAGCCAAAAGATGCTGGCAGCCATCTATCAGTCTGCCTTGATGAAATAGGTATTGGAAATTAACTCGAGAACCCTATGAATTACATTCAGCCCTGCTCTGGGCTAAGCACTTGTCAATTTCAGCCACTATTGCAACCTATTACTTACAGACTACATGGCTGGCAAGTTAATAGCAGTGGATAGTGTTAAAGAAAATAGGAGAATAAACTGAATGCAGCAAGGCCTGTCTCTGACTGAGCATGACTTTCTGAAGTCCAGGGGAACACTCCCTGCTCGACCATGCACTTGCTCCTAGGTGAGCACTTAACCTTACATACTATCATTCTGTCTATGAAGAAGAGTTTTCGTAAAGGATTAGTCACCAATCTGCTAGATGTCTGGAGCTTTTACTGGCACCTTCAAGGCCTGTGAAAAATTCTTGGACGTTAAGTGTTTTTGAGTTGTCAACCCTTCAAAAGTTGTATTCTATCTGAAGTCAGAAAGATGCCAGGATTAACTATTTAGTTTTATTTTTAAATATGAACAGTCTTAGTGTTTGAAGTTATTTTTCTTTTAATCGTAAGTTGTTTCCTTATGTTTGCTGAAGCAACATAGAGTTCTTACACTTGAGAGAAAATTAAGGTGGAAGTTTTAGTTTATACCTTAAAACATACATCTCTCTACTTCCCATGGACTCTATATCTATGAGTGAGTATCTTCAATCTTATCCCATAAACATGAAGAAAGGTGCATCAGTACAACAAAATATTCCTTTAAGATGAGCTCCACCAGTGCTCTGGAACTATATTGTATTTTTCAACTGATAAGCTTGTCTAACATTGAAATATTTTAATAAGCAAGCACATTCAGAGTAAATGTCAGCCAGAGTGATCTTCTGACTAACAGATGCTGTTGGGTATGGAGGGGGGGAGGGACGTAAAAGCACTGAAAAACCAAGCAAGGCCAAATTAGAACAAATGTTTGTCAAGTAAAAAGGGCAGCTCTTCATCTGATGGAAGGGATTTAATTAGAAAAGTCACAGAAAGAAGCTGTCTCAAAAGTACCGGTCCCATTCTCTTCAGATAAGCTAATGAACCTCATTGAACTTTGCAGAGAAATGCTGAACCAATAATACAAAGAGGAAGGAATTCACCAAGTGTGCTGCTGTGCCTCTCACATTCAAGAGGGTCAATTGCTTGTGCCACTCCAGGTCATAGTAGAGAAGTGCCGTGGCAATTTACCTTCCAAGGCCCTCTCAGAGTGGCCAAATGGATAAAGGAATCAGAGAAAATAGAATTTAAATATGTCCCCCTTTTATAACAATAACATGAATTTTATTGTTACCCAGTAAATTATAAAATAGGAATCACATGTTTTATGTACCAAATCACCTGCAAAATATATAATTTGCACAGATTGTGACCTAATTCCAGCTCGAGTAGTAGTCTCCTTTCCAACAGTAGCCATAGCAAAAATCTATTAAAGATATTTTTCTTTTCTGTCTCTCTTTTTTACATTAGTCAAGGGCATCTTGAACATATATAAGAATACTATAAGCAGAATTTTGTACCAGTTATCATGTAAGGAAGACAGAAACCACATGGGAAGCTGGATATGGGAAAATCTGAAGTCATTTACAAATCGCACTAAAAGAAAGAAGATTCTAAACTCGTCTGATTGTTTAATGCTTCAATGCCTTTGTTTGTCAGTTTTATTTTCCTTACTGGTTAGCCTTTGCAGAGAATTCATGTCTGGTATTGAACTCCGTGAGAGAGCAGTAAAGCACATATGGAATAGGCCAGCGTGTGGAATTAAACTGCAAATGCTTCTCATGTGCCTTCCTGATGTGGGATATTTGGTAACTACCTTTAGGAAATTTTCTTTTCTTATTGGACATGAGCAAATGCAGGCTCTATAAATTAAATATATTAATCAAAACTTTCCTTAATCCACTTGACACCTCATGATAGGAATCCAAGAAAAAAATAAAAACCTAGTGGTAATAGGTTACAAATGAAACTTTTGAAGCTAACAGGCCCCACTGTCATTTTTGAAAGTATGTAAAATATATACAGATACACACAGATATGCACACGCATGCCTAAGGATCCTAGTCAGAAAGAAAGTAGACATAATAAATTTCTCCTTTTATTGTTCTGATGGAGAAGAAATATTTGTTTTATTAAATTATAACACATTTCTGACTTAAAATCAGAATGCGTGCAATATTTAAATATATATATAAGCTTATTTTGCCTTTGGTGGGAAAAAAGATGTCAAAAGTATGAATTATTAAATTCTATGTGTCTACTTACTTAATAATCTTTGGATCTGATCCCATAAGTCTGATGCCCTTCTGATATTAAAGGCGATCATCCTTAACTACTTAAGTTCAGGATGGGTACCTAGGGTGAAGACTCAAGGCATTTTTTGAATCTCTCTCTGAGACCCTGCTTAATTAAGCTTCTTCTGGGTCTAATGTTGGAAAACTATTCTAGTCTCAGGGAATTTCTTCCATTGTTCTAACATAGCAGTTATTAACTGAAAGTGGTTTTGCCCTCTAGGGAATGTGATGAGAACAACAGAGATTCTTCGTGTTATAACCGGGGGGGGGGGGGGGGGGGGGGGGGGTTGGGGGTTTAAAAGGGGGGGGGAA
>CAUYON010202121.1:0-17697 GCA_963573935.1 Arctocebus calabarensis
CTTCTTCCACTGAGCATAATGTTTTCAAGATTCACCCATGTTATGGAGCTGGAACATATTCTTCTTAGCAAAGTATCTCAAGAATGGAAGAAAAAGTATCCAATGTACTCAGCCCTACTATGAAGCTAATTTAAAGGTCTCATATGAGGGCTGTAACCCAACTATAGCACAAGAATATGGGAAGGGAGGGGAGGTGGGAGGTTGAAGTGGAGGGAGGGTAATTGGTGGGGCCACACCTATGGTGCATCTTAGAAGGGTACAGGCAAAGTTTACTAAATGCAGAATACAAATGTCTTCATACAATAACTAAGAAAATGCCCTAAAGGGTATGTTAAACATTTTGATGAAAACATTTCGGATTGTATATGAAACCAGCATATTGTACCCCTTGATTGCACTAATGTACGCAGCTATGATTTAATAAATAATAATAATAATAATAAAGATTCATCCATGTTACAGCATGTATCAGTACTTCATTTGTTTTTATACGACAAAATACTTCATTGCATGGATATAGCACATTTTTAAAAGTTATAATTAGTTGATGGACATTTAGGTTGTTTTGGCTTTTTTGACAGTTATAAATACTACTACTATGAACATTTGTGTTCTAGTTCTCGTGTGAATATATATTTTCATTTCTCTTAGGTATATACCTTGGAGTACAATTCTTGGATCACATAGTAAAATCTGTGTTTAATATTTTGAGTAACTATCAAACTGTTTTCCAATATGGCTGCATTTTTTTTTGTAATGCACAAAAGTTCTATTCTTCTCATCCATCCAGCACTTGTTATTATCTATATTTTTTGATTATAGACATTTTAGTGGGTATGAAATGCTATTTCACTGTGGGTTGAGTTTGCATTTTCATTATGGCTAATGATGTTGACAGTCTTTTCCTGTGTCCTTTGGCTATTTTTATATCTTCTTTGGAGAACTGCTGTCTATTTAGATTCTTTGCTGAGTTTGAAACTGGGTTATTATTTTTTTTATAGTATGGTAAGAATTCTTTACCTAATGTAGATAAAATTCCATTGTCAGATATATAATTTTGAATGTTTTATCTAACTTGTTGGTTGTCTTTCAGTTTCTTTTCTTTCTTTCTTTCTTCCTTTTTTTTTTTTTTGAGAGAGTCTCACTTTGACACCCTAGCTAGAGTGCCATCGCATCATACTTCACAGCAACCACAAACTCCTGGGTTCAAGGGATACTCTTGCCTCAGCCTCCTGAGTAGCTGGGATTATAGTTACCTGTCACATGCCTGGTTATTTTTAGAGACTGGGTCTCCCTCTTGCTCAGGCTGGTCTCAAACTCCTGAGCTCCCAACTTTGTAATTCTAGAGTACTAGGATCATAAGTGTGAGACATCTGCACCCACCTTTTCATTTTCTTGATGGTGTCCTTTGAGACACAAAAAGTTTCAATATGCATAAAGTCAATTTATCTGTTTTTCCTTTTGTTGTTGTACTTTTGTTGTCATATCTAAGACATTGTTGCCTATTCCAAGGTCATGAAGATTTGCCCTTATGTACTCTTAGGAATTTTATAGTTTTACTCTGACATTTAGGAGTTTGATCCATTTTGAGGTAATTCTTATATAACTGTGATGTAGGGGTCCAACTTCATTTTTTGCATATGGATATTTTTCCCAGCACTAATTATTCAAAAGACTATTCTTTCTGCCATTGAATTATTTTGGTACATTAGTCAAAAATCAGTCATCTGTAAACATGAACGTTTATTTCTGAATTCTCAATTCTGTTCCATCAATCTATATGTCTATTCTTATGCCCACATTAAAATGATTTTCTTTTGACTTTACATGAAAGTTTTGAGATGCAGAAAAATGTAGAAACATAAAATACACAGGGACAAAAACAAATGAGGCCCTCCCAGCAACACTGATAGTGTGAGCAAGTTGAAACTTGAATGGGTGAATCAGAAAGGACACTCTTGTTTGTGTTTCTTGGAAGTGAAATAATGGACCATAATAGAGAAAACTTTCATAGTGACCCAGGTATATATAGTTCAACAAAAGTTAAATTGGGTACAAAATTATTGAGTCACTATTTCTTTTCTTCCTTCCTTCCTTCCTTCTTCTTTCCTCCCTTCCTCTCTCTCTCTCTCTCTCTCTCTCTCCTCCTTTCTTTCTTTCTTTTTTTTAGACAGAGTCTCATTCTGTTGCCTAGGCTAGAGTACCATGGTGTCAGCCTTGCTCACAGCAACTTGCAACTCTTGGGCTCCAGTGAGGCACAGAGTCCACATTCTTGATCAGGCTGGTCACAGTTCTCCTACTTTGGCTTCCCAGAGTGCTAGGATTACATGCATGAACCACCACACCTGGTTTGAGTCACTATTTCTTACCTTGACATTTTTTGATACATATGGCTCCACTGTCTATAGCACGGAACATGAGGAAGGTTGAGACTCATCTAATAGTTTTTATCCTTAAAGTCAATTTGATATGTTGAGTCAATGCCCAAAGGATAGTTTCTTTATCTGCAATGGTCTCTATTTCTGTTCGTTTTTGTTGTTGTTGCAGTTTTTGGCCAGGGACAGTTTGAACCTGTCACCTCCGGCACATGGGGTGGGCGCCCTACTCCTTGTGTCACAGGAGCCACCCATGGTCTCTATTTCTTAAGATGTGTCTTGGAGCTAATACAGTTAACCCATGAACTATATGGGTTTTAATTGTGAGGGTCTACTTACATTTGCATTTTTTCAACCAAACTCAGATCGAAAATACCATATTTGAGGCATGTGAAACTTGTGTATACAGAAGGCCATATTTTCATATACACAGGTTTCACAGCACTGATGAAGAGGCTTGAGTATATATGGATTTGGGTATGCCAAGGGGTCCTGGCACCAATCGCCCATGTATATTAAGGATGACTGTAGTGGTGCATAAGATTTTCAAAAGTGCATCATATGTGCTTTTATTATGTAGATTCAATCTTTCTTTTGTATGGAAAAATTTTTTGAAGTGAATCTTCAAACAGGATTTATTTTTTGTCTTGTTATTTTAATCTCATCCTTGGTAACAAAAATTATGGCATGTTGGAACTCTGGACTTTATTCTCACTATATATAGATAGATGGGTAGAGAGATGTAGATTATATAAATATTACATATACACACATGTATATATTTCATAACATGTGTATATATAATATTTATGTAATCTACATTTTAGTTTTGCTTTCTGTTTACTTCTATTATTCATTTTCTCCAATGCTTTCTTTTTTTCCCCAATTCCTGTGCTTTCAGCCTTACTAGTCTATCTTTTTGTTATCCCTTTAATAGAGCTTGTATTCCTCAATAGTTTCTTTTTCTCTTCCTGTTCATCCACTTCTCTCTTCCAGCTCACATTCCCCCCATTCTGTTGCCTTGCCAAATCTTCTCCCAGTGCTCCTATTCCTGCCTTGAATGCTAGTTTACTAAATGCCTCCTGTTTTCTTTACTAAATGAAAATCTGGAGACCTTGGTCCTCCACTCGAAGATCCTATTTTCTTCCGGTGTTTTTCATTTGTCATTTTCTTCTGCACCTTTCCTTCTGCCCTCTTGTATGACTTTTGTGTAGCTCCTATCTTGGTCACTTTTACATTACAATTTGTCTTTCATGGAAATGAGTATATTGCTGGAATACAATTGTGTACACATTCTGCGTCAGGAGGGATGGGGCTATCCATCATTCAGGCCAGAAGGGGCCCTCGCTGCTTTCTGGTAGAGCTCCTCAGGCCTCTTTGATGCCCATGTGAGCAGACCCAGCCTCCCCTGAGCCATGAGGAGCCCCTGCCTCAGGCGCAATTTCTTCCTCCCATTCTCAGGATGCACCTGTTCCAGTGTTACTCATTTTTAAGTGTTCACACACAGGCAGGCAGTCTAACTACATGGCACCTGTGATCTTTCTCTGAGCACGTATCATGGGATACTTGCATTCTTTTCTTTGAACTCGTTTATATTTTCCATTTTCAATAAAAGTATATATTACTTCTCTAATCTGGAAATTCACACATTTTAGTAAAAGTGGAAGGTTTTACTTCAGGAGAAGAGTGAAGAGCATACTCGGGGGAGTAGGACAGTCAAGTCTGTACACTGTCACTTGGGAAGTGCCCAGCACTCACAGCAGTGGTGGGAGCTACAGGGCTCAGATCTGGCCAGGCGAGAGAAGCCAGCACGGTTATAAAACCCATCAGGCTAAGAAGGAAAAAAAAAAACAACCTGAAGCAGTGCTGGACCGGGAAAACCCTATCTGCATCCGGTCTTTATCACACTAATGGCAATTCCCACGTGAGAGGAAGCCGGGCTCAGAGCGGTTAGGTAAATTGCCCTAAGTCTCTCCATCGTGAAGACGCCGATTAAATCCTGCTTTTCTAATTCCACATCTCAAGGCCCTTCTGCTCCTTCCTGCCTGCTCATTAGCTGTCCAGCTGGGTGGCTCAGTGTATGGAGATGCTGTTAACGGCGAGAGGGAACACCGCACAGGGGGAGCCCCGCGGAGGGAGAGCTAATGAGCTCTGTTTTGGACAGGGTGAGCCACTGTGAACACAGCACTTGCAGCTCCGCTGCTGGAGTGACACAGAGGGAGAGGCCTCATTTCATGCCAAAGCCCACTGTTTCTGTCACCTCACACCTGTCAGTCAAAGGAGGAAAGAAAATAATGTTTCTAGAACCCTGCTGGTGGCTGTCTTTCTCCCAGGATGAAACCACCCAGGGCCGATGACACCAGGATCTCAAGGAGACGAGGCTCTGACAGCATCTGCTCTGACTCACGCATGGGCCAAATAGCATCGAGATCATTTCCTGGCCTGCTCTTTGCACCAGGCTCTTACCCGGGGGCATTCCAGGCACCTTGCAGGTTAGAGGTGGGGTGGGGGAACAGTGACAGCCTTACGGAATTATCCCCGAAACTCAGAGGCTCATCTTCCCCACTGTGGCTCTCTGCAATCAGCCTCAGAGAAATTTTACATGTACCAGGCCAAGTTTTCCCTTTAAGACGCACAAGCACAGTATCGAGAATCATTTCTGTTTTTGTACACCAACTATTTTGCCAAGATTGTGAGGCTTCCAGAAACAACAAGCAATATACATCCAGCCAAACCAGTGCAACCTGTGTGTGATAAGCCTCTAACAAAAGAGACAGTTATTGACTCTCAAGCCTATTCGACAAAAGTAGAATACCTCTTCCTATTTCTAGCTGAGATAGTAGCACATGTCTGTGATTTGAGTGTTTTTGTTTTGGTATCAGATCTGTATTCAAATTCAGACTCTGTCACTTTTCAATTCTGTGCCCTTGGGTAAGTTGGTTTCTAAACTTTACATATCTCTTATATAAAATGCATATGACAACACCAATCTCATAGTGTTCTTGGGAAGATTCTATCGAATGAGATAAGGCACAGAAAACATTTAGTACAGAGCTTGGAACACGGCAACTTCAAGATAAATAGCAGCTATTGTCGGTATTCTTTTCAAAACACAATATTCACACATTTTCTCACAATTGTGTAAATACTGTGCTCTCTCACAAGGACAATGCCTGGTAGACAATCCCAGTGAGGTTTTAGCTCTTCAGAATGAATGTGGCAGCCATGAAGCATTTTGATGTCTTTGTGACTCAGTGAGTAAATGGATGAATTGGTGGCTCATGAATTGTCAATGAATATGGGAACTACAAAGCATTTCAGGTCCTCTTCTACAAGATTGCAGAAAACTCTCTTCTCTGATATTTAAACAAATAGAGCCTGTTACCAATGTACAACAATAACAGTATGTACCAAGTAGGAATCAACTTTAGATCATGGGCAGAAGAGAGCAGAGACCACTTTTTGTTTTGTGTACCAATGTGTCCTGTTCTAAGCATCTGGTACATAATAGGGTCTTAATGATCAAATAAATTAATCATTTACTATAATTCAAATACCCAGAAAGGGGCTTTGAAGCTTTACTTCCTTCAATTTTCCAATACACCTTTGAAAATGAACTGACTCTTGCATTAATCAGAATAGTTTACCTTATACTAGACTAGACTAGACTAGACTAGACTAGACTAGACTACTCTCCAACCTTAGCAACTTATAACAATAGTTTCTTAGTCATGCAGCATTTCTAATTGTTTGTTCAGCTTAGGACCCAAATTTTCTCACTCCAAGACCCAGGAAAAGGAGTTGCCAGTCTCAGGAGCACAGAATGAGAGCAGATGAATTGCAAACTGCCAGTTCCCATCCAGCAGTGACACGGGGCTGCGGTGCTTACATTTCACTGGCCAAACATGTCACCTGGCCATACCCAACATCAGAGAGGATGGGGTGGAGAAAAGGCCACTCTGTCAAGTACCGGGAAGAAGAAATGGAATTTCTGTAAAACAACTTTCTTTCTTTCTTCACAAGGGAAACTGAGCTTCTTGTTTACATAACTCAGCGAGGTGTTAAGGAATTTAATCTTGCTCGGTCTGACTCCAGGGCACTGTCATCCGATTTGCCTCTTTGGTTGGCTTGTTTCTTTTGTCCTCATGGTGCCAAATGCTTGGGCTCTGCAGCACGTGCTGTACTGTGTATTTCAATAATCTGAGTAAACATAACTAAGTTGTCATATTTTATAAATATCAAATTCTAGTGAATTGTCTTCTAGGAAAGAGGGCTGTTTCCAGCACTGGAGGAACCTGGCAACACCCCAGGTGACACCAAGATGTTGGCCTTTGTGACTTCGATGTGTCACAGCTTTGTCAGGCTGTCTAAATCCAAGTGCTGAATGATGTCAGGATTTGCTGTAGGAAGGATGTCCTTGTAATCCCAGTAGACAATCTCCCTGTAATCCACACCCATGGCCCCCTTTCCAAAAGGGCTTACTGGCCCACAAAAAGAAATTCTGTTATCAGTGTACTCAGTCCTAAAAAAAGAGAGAAGGTGAACCTTTTGAAACAGCCTGGATGGAACTGGGGACCATTCTTCTAAGTGAAGTTTTACAGGAATGGGAAAAAAAAAAGCAAAACACATGTACACACTGTCAAATTGGAACTAATCCATCAACACCTATGTGCACATTTGGTAGTGAAACTCAATGGAAAGCAAGCAGGGGGAAGGGGGGGCCAGAGGGGAAGGGTAAATTCACACCCAACAGAAACAGTGCACACTATCTGGGTGATGGGTACACTGGCAACTTTGATCAACTTTACAAAGCAATTTGTGTAACCAAAATATGTGTTTCCCTGTAATATTCTGAAATTTTTAAAAAAAAAACTCCATTCCAGAAAACTCTTAGATTATTTCTATTTATATACATGTGCCAGAGGAAGAAAAGGTATATACTTCCTTTCTTTCTAGAATAACCACATGGTAATTCATTACCTATCAGTTGACATTTCCAAACAGCACAGTTGTTTGAAGTGAACTCTTTCTAATTTTCCAATCGCCCTCCTTCCCTTGTGGCATCTTGGTTGTATCTGGTAAATGGACTATGGAAATGACCTCACTGCACCTTGAATCACTGGTTTCAGCCTCCTAGCTCCTGAAAGCTATGAGAATCACAAGACTGAACATCGCTTGGTATTATCACGTTTTTTGTTCCCAGTCATCTCTTATGTATTCAAAGGAAATCAAATGGTCACAAGTCAGACAGAAGCAGAGGGAAAAGGTAGAAAAGAAAAAGGAAACTTGTCCAAGATTTAATTTTGTGGCTCTCCACCCGGGCTGTGAATCATTAGCATTTGCACAGAGTTGTTTTTTGTTTTTTGTTTTTTTTTTAATGATCTCTATCTGCCCAGGATTCATCCTGAAGCACTGAAGTGGAACTCCAGGTATGAGGCCTGATCATACTTAATTTCTGCTGCAGCGTGGAGCTCTGGCTGCTCGCACCACCCTTACCAAGGCCATCTTTCAGGGGGTACCAACCTGCCCTAAAGTCTGACGCTTCTGGCCAGGGCAACGCAATGCTGCCTGTCCGCCCACCCCCACCTGCCTCCACGTCTCTGACACCCACCTTTTTCATTGGCTTACAGGAAAATGATCTCCGTTTCTTTGTATTCATTTACATTGATGTTGAGGGTGAAGTTAGTTGGGACCCCCTACTTCTGACGGTCAGAGATGCTGTTTCTCTTCCCATCTGTGGCTCTTCTTTGAGCCAGGGATGGTCCGTTTCAACGCCCAGATGATCCGTTTCAATGACCATGCCAGACTCCATGGCTCCTCTCAGGAGCTTCATTCTCTCTCCTGGCAGCTTCCTTCTGTGGCTCTCCTACCTGGATGTAGGTTCAGATACATCCTAAATCGACATTTTGTATTTCATTCCCACTATACAGTGAGCTTCCAGCAGAGATAAGCAGGCCAGATCTCCAGGGAAGCAGGGGACTTCTATGGTGTCAACGTCCAGACCTGCAGGGGCAGAGGCTTGTAGCTCAGATCAGAAAGTGGGCTGATAGGAGGAGAGAGTGGGTGAGGGGATAGATCAGAATCTTCCTTTTTGGCTCTACCAAATGATTCAGTGTCTGGAGAACTTTCCATGCAAGCGAGGATGACATCCTTCTCAAGGAAAGGAAGGACAGTGAAGCCGGAAGGCAGACTAGGTGATTCCTGCCTCAGTTTCTATTTTGTGCCAATTGATAGCTTTCTGGTTCAAATCGAGCCTAAGATAAATCTGCATGCAAGGGTATGTTAAAGAAACAATGAGAACCTGTATGACTTAGCTGATCCGGGGCACCCAAAGGACCAGAGGGAGGTGGGAGGTGATACAAGAAAACACTGCAAAGGTTGGCTGACAGAAAGGGGGCATCAAAGCACCATTCAGAGGGTGCTCCTGCTTTCCGGAGACACAGGGAACTGATGCCTAAGAATGTTAAAGTGGGTTGTGAACAGAGTCAGACTCCCGAACTAAGCTGTTCAGGAGTGAATCAAGTGGGGAGGGCTGAGCCCTGCCCCAGGGGTGGAACTGAGGCAGGGTAGCATTGGGGCTGGCCAGCCAAGCAGCTGCCAGGCAGAAGGGAGGGGAGTGGCTGCCATGGAGACACGTGGCTCCACAGCAGAGAGAGCAGTTGTGGGTTGTCTTAGGACTTTTTCAAGCAGGCTCCCCACAGGGGCAAGGGGTCCTCGACAGGGAAGAGGCTAGCGGACAAGAGACAGATGCCCAAGGCTGAAGAAAAATGTGCAAGTCATAACCTAGAATGGACACATCCACTTGGGTCAGAAGAGTGGCACTGGCTTCAAAGGCCTCCAGAGGAGAAGGCAACAACTCAAACATCTGAACAGACCCAGAAAACAAAAAGCTGGTTATGGCAAGAAATCCCAGGAACACTTCTTCTCTGCCCCTTCCGCTCCATGCGGCATCCCCATTGCAACTGAAGCTGGGGTTGGGGGAGGCTGGAGCAAGGGGAGAGAAACAGAGAGGGGAAGCATCAGGGAGAGAAATTTGGGGACACTGACCCCTTTCCTCTAACCACATCACTGTGTAAATTGTGATGTGGGCGTTCTAATTTCTGAATCCAGTTACAGTTGTGATTTAAGATTACTTTGGGGCGTTCTATTATCTGAGAGGGAAAAGAGGCTTTCCAGAGATGTCAAAATACCCCGCGAAAGAATATTTAAAGGGGCAGTGGGTGACAGAATAAAGGTGTCACTTAAACATAAGCCACATGCTTTGCAAACGAGTTACGAAAAGAACTGGGCAGGAGAAGGCAGCAGAAACCTGTCCGCTATGAACTGTGCCTCTGGAATTGCCTGTCGTGGATTCCATGCTGCTCTCCTTAGTATTTAGAAAAGGGAGAGCAAGGGAAAGGACTTAGAGTTTGTACCTGGACTCGAGCTTAGGAAAGGGTTACAGCACCTTCAAAGGGCAGAGTCACAGTTTCCGCAGTGAGAGTGAGAAAGGTCCCAAGAACCAGATGAATTCAGGACATGCATATTCACATAAAGAATCTTCTCCTTCGAGGGCTAAAATTTTATACTTTTCACATACAGCCTTGGAAGTAGAGCATCAAGCCACCATCTATATCAAGCTTTCTTAGGTGATGCTATGACAACACGGAAGTCAGACTCATGGAAGGTCATGTTTATGGAGCTTTACTTTGGGCAACTGTACACAGAAGACATTAACTAGGGTTACCTGTGTCATCATAGAAAGGTTTTACTATGTGATATAAGTTTGGCTGGAAAAGCAGGTTGAAAATATATAAACACTATTAAATCTCCAAGAGTGGAAAATTTTCCTACAGGGCAGATTGATTTCAAGAGTCTCTGCTAAACATGGAAAATTATTTAAAGGTGAGGGGTTTGTCTTCTTTAAAAGGGATCCTTCTCTACTCTCCCAGAGCTAACCTACAAAGCAATGTTAATCCACAGTCTCTGTGGGGAGAAGATTTGACTTAAGTTGGAAAACAGGTCCATAGGATTGATTGAAGATCTGGGAAAACACCTGGGTTTACTCACAAGCAGTTTGTAGTGAGATGCACAGACTCATCGATGGCCTGCAGAATTTTGCAGGGTGGGCAAGAGAGTCTGGCAAGACACAACAGCCTAGAAGTTTGTGCATCTTCTTGGCAGGCACACGTTTTGAGCTGTACCTGCTGTGTTCTGGGCAATTCTGCAGTGGCTGTCTTTCATAAAGTGGCTTTGTGAAATCGAAAGGGCATTGAGATTGGGATCTGATAAAGTTGGTTCAAATTTTGACTCTGCTACTAGCTCTGGGCATATCACTAAGGGTGCTGGGCCTCTCCATGGCTGACTCTGAAACCATGAAGGCTTGTTCTGAGGATTAAATGAAACTGCGTACAATCTTCTATTGGTATCCACAGGGGATTGGTTCTAGCACCAACCACCTCCTGTCAGATTCCCATCCCAATCCACCCCTATCCATGGAAAAATTGTCTTCCATGAAACCAGTCCCTGCTGCCAAAAAGGTTGGGGACAGTTGCTTTCAGTCATCTCTAGATTACTGAGACTACCTAAAATAGTGCAAATGCTATCTAAATAGTTGTTAAGGTTTTTATTTGTTTTTCATTGTCATAACATTTTTAATTGTTTCTTCTTTTTTGAATATCTTTGGTCCGCAGTTAGTTGGATCCATGCTTGTAGAATCTGCAGATACAGAGAGTCCATGGTATACAAAAACCTTTTGCACAATGCTTGATATATAGCAAGTTCCTGATAAACGATAGTTGATATTTACAAGCCTACTTTGATAATAAAACAATAACTCTGGGAATTCACTATTAAGATATGCTAGCTCATAAAGTCAATATGTAATTCTTGAACAGAACTCAATCAATGGCTGTGAGTGGATGCAAAATCAATTTCCAACCTTCTTGAAGTCCTGGAAGTATTAAAGAGGCTCCCTGTGCTCGCTTTGGCAGCACATACACTAAAATTGGAACGATACAGAGAAGATTAGCATGGCCCCTGCGCAAGGATGACACACAAATTCATGAAGCATTCCATATTTAAGAAAAGAAAGAAAAGAAAAAAAGAGGCTCCCTGAGTGCAGTTGCAATGAGAAAACTTAATATTCCGCCCATTTCAGCTCACGTGGGCCTATGTGTATAAACACTGAAACTGAAGAAAGAGTGAAGAAAGTTTTGTCTCTACCATTCCGCTCCCTTTGCCTGGCAGCCTAAACAGTCTTCTACTTCTCCTTTTCCTGTTCCTGTGAAGAGGTTTGCTGAGTGAGCCGCTGAAATTTTTAAAGCAATGCCACAAACACCTTGGCTGGCAACGCACAGCTTTACTAACAGAGGATATTAAAAAGATAAATTGTTGTGGAGGGAAAGAAATAAAGAGAGAGTGGCCGATGAAAGCCACACGAAGCGTCCCGTGAAGCCGGCAGCTTTTTAGCAGACCTCACACACCGCCTGCACTTTCCAGTTGACAGAGCGTGTTTTCCCAGCAGGGTCAGAAGAATGGGCTTTGTGTAATGGGTTAACCCCTTCTCTGCCAATACTCTGCACAGTCTGCCAGCCACCTTCTTCAGGATCGTCGTTGTCTTGGTTTTAAGCCCTTCCCTCCCTGGTCCCTCTCCCCTGGAGTCTCATGAGCTTGTCCCTCTTCCTCTGTCTTTAGTGAGGACATCAGACTGAATCAAGGTGGCTGGAGTTTCCATGGATTCCCATGGGACCTGGCGGACTCTTGTTGGAATGGAGCCCAGGTCTCCCTTCCAACTTCTTAATGTCAACAGCATCCCTCCTGCAAAACTCAAAAGCAGATGTTTACATTTATCCCCATGACCCCTGCGACATCTCAAGGCTGCCTGCTGTGTTCTGGACTCTGTATTAAAGGTTTTATGTTGAATTCTAAAACTGGAAGCTAGCCAATAGTTTCCGTGAAGGGCCAGGTAATAACTATTCTCGGCTTTTCAGGCCGGACGGTCTCTGCCACAGCTGCCCAAACTCTGCCATTATAGCATAAAAATAGCCACAGACAATTTGTAAGGCTGGGCTGTGTTTCTGTAAAACTATTTGCAACAACAGGAGGCAACGTGAGCTTGCCAACAGCCTGTAGCTGTCTGACCATTGTTTTATACACTCCTTGGAGTTAAGTGTGTCCTTATCACCTATTTTACATATGAGAACAGAAAAAAGAGATTAAGCAACTTTTCAAAGAGGTTGTAAATGGCAACCCAGGGTCTGCCATAGTCCAGAGCCTGTGTCAACCCTTGCTCACTATTCTATGTTAGAAAGCAATTTCCGGAAGCTTTCTTGATAAAGACAGCAGCAATTTCTTACTTTGCTATGAATTTAACCAATTTTTTGTGCATATGTTAATGGCATTCGCCAATTTAATAATTAAATTATTGTGTGTTGTGTGTGTGTTTGTATGCGTGCATTCCAGACATTGGGTTTAGTACAGGAAATACAGCATAAAATGGCTTAAAAAAGACAAACTCTGTCCTTGCCTTGTTGAAACGACCATCTAGAACTGTGTGCACTTAATGGCATTTTGCTCAGGTCTGTATCATTGAGCTGACTCTTGTCTATATTGTTCTGATGGACCCTCCTCACCTGAGCCATGTATCATTGGCCCCATTTCAGGGTAAGCAAGCTCAGATCAAGAGTTGCACAAAGCTGCAGAAGGTCACACAGTGACAACCTCAGTGTTTAAGCTGAGTCTTCCTCCTGGGGCTACTTCTGACCCCTGACCCATGCTCTTCCCTGCTGCACCTGGCTGCTTTGCTATTCTAGAAGCATGCTCTGGAACATTCTCCCTTAACACCTCCAGCTGGCAGCGTCTCTGTCTGAACTTTATTTAACCTGGCTTCTTTCCAGGCCCTCTGGCAGCTGTCCCAGTTCCCGTTTCCTATCTGCCCGGCATCTCCCGGGTTCTTTGCTTAAGCTCTTATCCTTCGTTGGCAGCCAAATGCCCTCTATTTTATTTTCTCCCTTGGGCACACTCATAGGATGGAGAAAAGCCGAGAGAGCGTTCACTTTCTTAACAGGAGCTGCTTTCAATTCAGCCAGAGCTACAATACCTTTCAGAAGTGAGATGGATCCCAAGACAGATGGCTCAGCAGTGACTATTTTAAGCCCTAGAGTCACAAGAACAGATCCAAAATAACTCAGTCCAGCAGGGGTCAAATGCAGAGCAGAGCTGCTGGCTTTAAAGAAAGCATGACCCTAGATCTTTGGAGTCAGCGAGTAAGTCAGCTCTGGTGTTTTCTAGTTAATAAAGCTTCTCCAGTGCAATTTCTATGCTGATGTTTCAGGACTGACTTGGCCCAGTGTTCAGCTGCTGCTCTCAAAAAAATCTTCCTCTGATAACTCCAGGACTCGAATTTGAATATCTGTTGCTGCTACCAAGATTTGTATTAGAGAAAATTCTCTCCCCATCTCCCGTGTATCAGTCAGTTAATCGCAAACAGCAATGCACCTCAAAATTCAGCAGCTTACAGCAGCACCATTTGTGCTCTTTCACGTGCCTGTAGTCGGCCTGGGGACCAACTGATCTGAACTCAGCCTTGCTGATCTCAGCTCTGAGGTGTGGGTTTGTCCCTGCTGCTTTGTTTTCAGCCTTGGACAAGCAGCAGGCTATTGAGAGCACGTTCTCATACTAGTGGGGGAAACGCAAGAGGGAGAGTTCAGCTGCACGTGCAGATTTCAAGCCCTCACGTGCATGTCTGCCAAAGTCACATTGACCAAGCAACTTACATAGCCAAGCCCAATGGCAAGGGGGCAGGAAAGATACTCTACCCCAAGTGGGGGGAAGACGGGCTGCAAAACCACAGGACAAGGGCTGTGAATGGGACAGGAGTGAGGAATTAGGAACAGCCGTGCTATCCATCATCTCTGGACTGCAGAGCCCCTGGGGGAGGTGGCAACAGAGAAACCTGGTGGCACTTTCCTCTGTGAGCAGCTGTGTCTGTGTGGTAACCTCCCCTCCCCGGGGAGGAGTCAGGGTCACTGCAGATGGCCTGATTTCTCCCTTCAGAATGACCTTCAACTATCTGTGTGCTCTTTCATCAAGACTGGCCTCCTGCCTTCTCTCCACCAGTTGAGTTCCTCACACTGGCTCCCTCCTCGAAGGTATTTAAGGAATCTAGGAAGCCTGGAGACACAGGATGGATGAGCAGAGGGAGATTTAAAGAAGCTCTTGATTGCCTCTCTCCCTCGCTGCACCAAAGAGTGGCTTCTGTTTTAACAATAAGAGAGGTGGGTTCCTATCTGCTCACTGGAGATGTCAGCACAAGGGGTGAACATGGTTTCTGTTTTTTTAGTGCGTAGCAATGTGTCCATGGACCATCACTGGTGGTAGAGAAGCCCTAACTATAAGTAGGATATTTGTCCTATAAAGAACATGTAACACTAGACTATGTAATTATTAGACTAAGAATGACAGAGCTCCACAGTACACATACTGTGTAGTGCACTAAGCCTGGGTAACAGGTGCCTGCCTCCAGGTTCCTGGGGGCAGTGACACGCGCCTTCTGCCTCTGATCATTCCCGACCCCCTCTGGCCTCCTCCATACTTCTGTGACATTCATCACCATATGACATTAGAAATTTTGTGTATTTATTGCCTAACACTTCCACTACTTCTTGTGGGCAAGAACTCTACCTTGTTTACGAGAAAAGCCTAGAGAGTGTTTCTAGAACCTGGACATAGTATTTACTGAAAAGGAGCTTAATAGATATTTATTAAATTAATAAAGGAATAAAAATATAGTCTTGTCCCACTGCCTGGTCTGGAATAGGTGTTCAATATACATTCATTTCCTCCCTCCATTTCTTCCTTTGTTTCTTTCTTTTTTCCTCTATATGCAGTGATATCACCACCTCAAGCCCGATTTTATTTTGCAGGATTCTGTGACATGTTTCCCAGTGTGCAACATAAACTTCCCTTTAGCCATACTAACATTCAGGGCCAATGGTAATTTTAGAAGAGAAAAACATCAGCCTCACCGCATGTAGGCCTAGACATTTTGAAATTCAGACCAGAGGGCAATTTACCAGCCTTGGCATAGTAGAACTCCCTCGTTTTCTCAGGTTAGCTTCTGTAGTTGGTCTCAGCAAAAATAAATGCAATACTTCTCAGTTGTGTGAGCTGGGACCTGGCTGCTGTGTCGGGTCAGGTACTCTTGCTTTGTTAACCAGGGACCAAGACAGTAAGATTTAGTAGAGAGGTTTTTAGGGTTGGTTTTCATCTGTGGTAACCTTAAGCTCATGGATTCTACTCGGAGAAGGAAATAGCCACTGTTACAAATTATCTTACACCTCTTTCACAAGAAAATACTGGAAATGGGTGAAGGAGGCCTTCCTCTGTGAATTAGCTATCCTACAGTCCGGTATGAATTTAAACAGGCTGGCTGTGGTAGACAAAATAATGGTCCCCCAGTGATGTCCACATCCTAATCCCCTAGACCAAATGAATATATTGTATTAAATGGCAAAAAGGGAATTAAGACTACAAATGAAATTGTGGGGGTGAGGTGGAAACTTCTCCTTCCCCGAGAAAGTTCATTGAAAGAGTGAATCACAATTAAGGCATGCTAATGACAGAAAGAGGTTTATTTACCTTGCCCATGGGGAGAATTGTAGAGGGATCACCCAACATCCCAGTGGGGTCCAGAAATTATTATACCTTCATTGCAGAGGAGAGGGAGAGATGAATATAGATAATTCTGTTTGGGGGCAATAAATGGTTGCTAGAGAGGATGAATGGATGAGGGAAACAGATTGACTTGCAAATGAGTCTCTTTGCAAATTAAATTAACCTGAGAGACAGGTGTTATATTTAAAATGGTTTGGGCAGAAGTCTAGTTGCATTCTTCATCTTATTTCCTGCAATACATTACGATAACTGGGAGGTAAAGAGAAATAGATTACTCTCTTGATGGGTCCTCTGGTAGAGCAGATAGAGGGAAAGCCCCTTCCAAGGGCCTGTTGATCTCTAAGGGTCTTTAATTCAAAGTCCTCTGTATACCAAGGAGCCATATTTGGGGGTGAAATTTCCTAAGCTGCTTCAGAATTAAGGCTTCTAGTCAGTTGATCTTGATGTAAGGAGATCCTACTGGATTATCTGGATGCACCCAAACATCAAAAAAGAAGGTTTGTTTGTATTTTTTAATGGCGAGGAAGGAGGCAGAAGGACCAGTGTCAGAATGATGTTATGGGAGAAAGATTGGGGAAATTACTTCTGGCTTTAAAGATAGGGAGGCATTAGCCAAGGTCTCTATGTGTGTGTGTGTTGCGGGGGAGGGTCTCTAGAATTTGGAAAAGGCCAAGAAAAGTGTACTAAAGCCTAGAGCAGTGGTTCTCAACCTTCTGAATGCTGCGGCCCTTTAATACAGATCCTGTGCGTTGCACAGGTTGAGAACTGCTGATCTAGAGTCTTCCGGGAGGAATGCATCCCTTCTGACATCCCTGATTTTAGTCCATTTTGGCTCTGCGACTTCCAGAACTATAATATGGTTTTGCATTGGTCCTGTTACCAAAAGTTCCGGACTTGCTGAACATTTGGTAAGAGGACCATCCATCCTCTTCTCACAAGGTTGCAGTGAACAATGAGGAATCAGTCCTGGCTCAACATAGCTCATCTTTCTTCCAGCCTTCCTTTCTCTAATGAATACAGAGTAGGTTTGGCAACGGAGAAAGAATAGAATATATGGGACAGCAAAGATGCTGGCCTAACTTTAACTAAAGCAACATCAGTGTGTTTGTTAGTTTTGTTCGTTCGGTGCTGTGCCTTAGTTATAATCACTTCCTGTTTTCCTCTTCCTGCTCCTTGGCAGGGATGACTCAGGGATATTTTGTAGGAACAAGGATGATAGCACCACGCTGCTGTGGGATAGGCTGTCAAGGCTCTAGAGCTTCCTCCGTACTGAGCAGCACTTTCTTCATCAGAAAGTGCTTCAACTACAGCCAGGGGAGCAGAGGGGAATCTTGCAGACGCTTTGAATTAAGAAAGAGTCCAATATTCTCACCTCATAACTACAGGCAGGTACCCAGTGTTGTATTGCAAGACTGGTGGCATCTGGACAGGAGAATCCAAGGAAGGGAGGTCATTAGGGTTGGACAGGGAAGCAGCTTGGACTGTTATAAGCCTTCTGTGTGATCTCAGTCAAAAACAAATAGCCAGAGGGGGGAGGAGCCAAGATGGCGGTCTGTAGCCAGCTTTCTGCAGACGCTCCTGCCCAGAAGGAGAGTTAAAGGACAGAAATTTAGCAAGAAAGCCAACGGTTTGGAGCTGAGTCAAGAGACAAGGTCGAGGAACGCAC
>CAUYON010202125.1:0-11476 GCA_963573935.1 Arctocebus calabarensis
GGCTGCAACCAAAAAATGGCCGGGCGTTGTGGCGGGTGCCTGTAGTCCCAGCTACTTGGGAGGTAGAGGCAGGAGACTCGCTTGAGCCCAGGAATTGGAGGTTGCTGTGAGCTGTGATGTCACGGCACTCTATCCAGGGTGACAGCTTGAGGCTCTGTCTCAAAAAAAAAAAAAAATGAATAAGTATAAGATGGGTAACTTTAAATAACTTTAAATAAACATTTTAAATAAATGTTTGAGTATCTTATGATTCAATAACTTGGCTCATGCCTGTAATCTTAGCACTCTGGGAGACTGAGGGAAGAGGATCACTTAAGGCCAGGAATTCAAGGTCAGCCTGGGCAACACAGGAAGACCTCCTCTCAACAAAAATACAAAAGTTTTTTGTTTTGTTTTGTTTTGAGACAGAGTCTTACTCTGTCACCCAGGCTATAGTGCCATAACGTCAACCTGTCTCACAGCAACCTCAAATTCCTGGGCTCCAGCAATCCTCCTGCTTCAGCCTCCCAAGTAGCTGGTGTTACAGGCACCTATCACATTTGGCTAACTTTTCTACCTTATTAGAGATGGGGTTTTGCTCTTGCTCAGGCTGGTCTTGAACTCCTGAGCTCAAGCGATCCTCCTGCCTCAAGATTACAAGCTTGAGCCACTGCACCCAGCCAAAAAAAATTATTTTTTTAAGATTAGTTGTTTATGGTTTTACAGTTCCACCCAGCCATTTGGGAGGCTGAAGCAGGAAGATCTCTTGAGTGCAAGAGCTTGAGCCTACAGTGAACTATGATAGCACCACTGCACTCCAGCCTCAGCAAGACAGAGACCCGCTCTCTTAAAAAAAATAACTAAGCACATTTAGATATAAGGCCAGGTATCAGTTAAAACTGAAAGAAGCAGTTTCAACAGTTTTCACTCAAAGAAAAGGACTGATACCAAGTCTGAATTATCTGCTCTTCAAAGTTGAACAATATAGTACAACAACAACAAAAAATCCCACATCGTACAGTAGAACCTCTGTACGTTGACCATCCAAGGGAATGTAACAAACTGGTCAACGTACAGAGGTGGCCAACATAAGGAACTAGGCCTGCCGTACTGACGCATACATGTGGTGCCTGTCTGGTCTATGGAATTTAGGTCAACCTGAGGAAGTGGTCAGCATAGGGAGACGGTCAACCATGGAGGCTTGGCTGTTACTTGGTTCTCTATTTCTAGTCTGCACTAACTAGCAGTATCCATCAGTCCCAACCTTTCTGTGAAGTCAGCCAAAAACTGTCTCCTGTCTGGTCCTGGGCTCTGACATTACTGGACATGTGTAGATACATTTGTTCCGTCCAGTATTAAAGTACAGAAAATTATTTGAAAACCTCATCCTAGCCACAGTAGAGTCATGTGGGGCTTAAAACATAAAACAAAACAAAACAAAGGATGCCAACTTCCACTCCTAGAGATGCTTTTAATTCACCTGGGATGGGGCCTGGGCATGAGGTTTTTAAAAAGCTCTCAAGTGACTTGTTCACTGAATTATGGCTAGGTGGCACTGCCTCGAGTGACACAGTCCTAGCAGCAGCTGTGGCCCTCACACAGCTGTTTCTCTCATTCTGAAGGCCCCTCAGGAATCAGGAGCCATTCACTTTAAGAGAAAAGAGACCTGAGTTACACTGGTCAACAAACTCTTCTCACTCAACTAAAGAGCAACATCAGGTTCTAGGGATTTGACAGCACTGTTTATTCAGAAAATGCACGTAAAAATTTAGTCTCCGTGACAAATACTCCTGCATCCTAGACACACAATTATTCCTTTATCATTTATAGAAGGGGGTAATAATACACTGGAGAATGGGATGGTTCTGAATTATAATTATAAATTAGTCTGCTCACAAAGGAAGTTATGTTTAATACATAAGAGGACAACCCTGGATCAAGGTTCATTTTCGTAATAGTGAAACATGATGCTGAGTGCAAAATGAAACTGACAGAATAATCACAAACCATTTATCTCACAGGGTTTCGCAATGGAAAATTAATCTCATTACTGATATGAGGAGCCCATCAAAAGGACACCCACACTGTGGGTCATGTCCACTCAAGTAAGCATCCTGGAAGCTCCTCTAATTCTGTAAAAACATTATTGGTTAGAGCCTTTTGAAGAACATAAAATACAGGCTGGGTGCAGTGGCTCATGTCTATAATCCTAGCACTTTGGGAAGCCAAGGCAGGAGGATCTCTTGAGGCCAGGAGTTTGAGACCAACCTGGGCAACACAGCAAGACACAATACCTACAAAAACAAAAAACAAAACAAAACAAAACATTAGCCTGTTATGGTGGCACATGCCTATATGCCACCATATAGTCTCAGCTACTTGGGAGGCTGAGGTGAGAGAACCTCTCGAGCCCACGAGTTTAAGGGTATAGTGAGTTGTGATTGTGCTATTGCACTCTAGATTAGGCAACAGATTGAGACCCTGTCTCAAAAAACAAACAAACAAACAAAAAAAAAAAAACAGCTAAGGCACCCATCCACAACTTCACTTGCTTGATGATAACAGCCCCTTGTTTTATTGGCCTTAATGAGCCTCAAAGAGAAATTTAATCAATATTTGCTAATTGTGGGTACTGTTGTGGGTCCGACCAACACACCATGCTAGATGCCAAGAGGATGCAGAGATAAAGAAGGCAGGACCCTGCCCTCTAGGGTAGCATTCTTCAACCTTTTTAATCTCAGGGCATAGTTGAACCTATAGTTAAATTTCCCCAGCACACTTATGTTGATTCAAAAAAAAGAGTAAAAATGGCTCAGCACCTGTGGCTCAACAGGCTAAGGTGCCAGCCACGTACACCTGAGCTGGCGGGTTCGAATCCAGCCCCAGCCCACCAAACAACAATGACGGCTGCAACCAAAAAATGGTGGCAGGCACCTGTGGTCCCAGCTACTTGGGGGGCGGAGGCAGGAGATTCGCTTGAGCCCAGGATTTGGAGCTGTGATGCCACAGCACTCTATCCAGGGTGACAGCTTGAGGCTCTGTCTCAAAAAAAAAAAAAAAGAGGAAAAACAAGCATATACTTACCTTGCATTGAACTTCTTTTGAAAATAATTTAATCAATGATTCTTAAAATTTTTCATAGCACACCTAAGATCCTGCCACAGCACACAGATTGAAAATCACTGCTGTATGACAATCTGGCAAGGGAAGTGAGACACCCCCAAATCGCCTTCTTGACTCCTTCGTCACATTCTCCTTCTGAGACCCACCTAAGCTAACAAGTCCCTCCATTATGGCTCCAGGGCCACAGCTATTCTTTCTCCAGTCACCATAGACCCACCCCCTGGAGTAGGACCTGCCTGGGAGGTGGAGCCTATAAAGGGAAACACCAGGAACCAGCCTGAGAATCAGAGTGCGACCTTCTCAGGACTTCTCGGTGAAGGTTGTGACTGCTCTAGGGAAAAGCAGCTTTGGCTAAAGGCTTCTAAGACATGAACTTTCAGTTTCGCTATTTCAGACGTACTACCTGGCCTGATAATACTGAAAAACATGCACCTGTTTGGATATTATTAGACCTCAAGCAAAGAGAGGAGCTTAAGCTCTGAATTAGGTTTAGTGGCCTCTTAATTAAATCTCTACTCTCTCCACGACGGCTGGATTTGGTTCCCAAGTTGGAAATGGTCAATAGCTCTGATGGAGATTCTCAGGTAAAGGCAGTGTTTCCATGTTACGACTGGATCTCTGCCCTACCACGACAAGGGCAGGAGACCAGGACTCTTGTGAGAGGAAAACGATCATTATGTGAGCATTTTCCTGAAGTTCACAAGACAGCCTATGGGCCTGGACCTTCTCTAGATCCGTCCCTCATACAACGGTTCTTCAGGGTGTGACTGGATAGCTGGACTGGTTTGTCCTAGCGAATGCATCAGGACATAAGCACTGCAGGCAGGGTTTGCTCCTGAAAGGGAAAGGAGGAAGATTAGGTTCAAGGTTCAGCTCTGCCACTCACACATGGTCTTGGACAGATCACCAGCCATCACTGGCCTTGACTTCCTCATCCGTCTGCTCTAGAGAACATAGCAGGGCAGTCCTTTCAACTTGGGAGAGGAGGGTAATACCTGAGAGAAGGTGACACCTGCCCCAAGCCTGACCCTCCAAGGTTCTCCGGTGCTCTCTGTGTCGCTGCCACCAGGCATCATATTCCTCAGGTGCAGCTGGGCGGAGGGTGGAGACATAAATGCATGCATGTCCTAGACAGCCAAGACCCCACCGAGCAGTCTAAAATAGTCTTATTTTAGGGCGGCACCTGTGGCTCAGTCAGTAAGGTGCTGGCCCCATATACTGAGGGTGGCGGGTTCAAACCCAGCCCCAGCCAAACTGCAACAAAAAAAATAGCCAGGCATTGTGGCAGGTGCCTGTGGTCCCAGCTACTCGGGAGGCTGAGGCAGGAGAATTGCCTAAGCCCAGGAGTTGGATGTTGCTGTGAGCTATGTGACACCACAGCACTCTACTGAGGGCGATAAAGTGAGACTCTGTCTCTACAAAAAAATAAAATGAAATAGTCTTATTCTAATTACTGTGGGAGGCTATACATTTATCCATATATACTCCTATGTCTCAAAATATTTCTGGAATTAGGGCGGCACTGTGGCTCATCGAGTAGGGCACTGGCCCCATATACCAAAGGTGGCGGGTTCAAACCCGGCCTCGGCCAAACTGTAAAAACAGAAAAATAACCGGGCATTGTGGCGGGCGCCTATAGACCCAGCTACTCGGGAGGCTGAGGCAAGAGAATCGCCTAAGCCCAGGAGTTGGAGGTTGCTGTGAGCTGTGTGATGCCACGGCACTCTACCCAGGGCGATAAAGTGAGACTCTGTCTCTACACACACAAAAAAAATATTTCTGGAATTTGGGGGGAAATTCCCTATTTTGAATCCTCTAAGGAGTGGAAAGTCCTGATCTTTAGAGGATTTCACTTTAACAATTAAAAATAAAATCCAAGTGTTGCCAATAAATTATGTGACCCAAAGTAAATAATACTTTTTTTTTTTTTAATTGAGACAGAGTCTCGTTTTGTTGCCCTTGGTAGAGTGCCGGAGCATCATAGCTCACAGCTAACTTAAATTCTCAGGCTCAAGCAATTCTTTGCCTCAGCCTCCCTAGTAGCTGGGACTACAGGCGCCCTCCACGATGCCTGGATTTTTTTTTTTTTAGCAGGCCTGGGTCAAGTTTGAACCCACCCGCCCTTGTACATATGGCTGGCGCCCTAACCACTGAGCTACAGGCGCCTCCCAAAATATAATTTTGATCAAAACTGTCCCATGAAGATCAGAAGGAATTGGGAAAGGTTACAAGTTGCGTAAGGATAATCAGCTTAAGAGCAAATATTTGCTTTTTAAAAAGGTTCCTTTTTGTTTGAAAGCTGAATTACTAAACAGGTTAGATATATTAAATGAAATGACTGAAAAGTTAAAAAAAAAAAAAAAAGGGCACAGTAACTGTAGCGAAGCAGCTAAGGCGCCAGCCACATACACTGGAGCTGGCGGATTCAAACTCAGCCCAGGCCTGCCAAACAACAATGACAACTACATCCCCCCCAAAATAGCTGGGTGTTGTGGTGGGCGCCTGTAGTCCCAGCTACTCAGGAGGTTGGGGCAAGAGAATCTCTTGATCCCAAGAGTTTGAGGTTGCTATGAGCTGTGATGCCACAGTACTCTACCAAGGGTGACATAGTGAGACTCTGTCTAAAAAAAAAAAAAAAAAAAGACTAATTTCCAAAACATGTAAATTGACCCTGAAGGGGTGGTTATTTCGAGAAGAACACATTCTTTTGAATAAGCTCAGGTATGTTTATGAGAAAAGCAGAGCAAAACACACCAATGGTTATTACTTTTCCATCAAATGATACTTAATATTCTAGTGCAAACAGCCACTTATTTTAAAAACTGTGGCCTCCAAAAAGGACAGTCAATGCATATCTCTTGATTTATGAACATTCTTGAAGCAAAATTTTAAATATTCTCACAATCACAAAAAATCTTATCTGCAGGAGATGGACTACCGCAAAACCAAAGTCACAGAACTACCCGAGGTATTTCAGGGTGCTCATGGGACCTACATCTGCTGGAAAGCTGATCTGAAACCACTGTAAATCAAAACAGCCTGCCAACAAGTTATTTAACAAGTCAGAATAAAATAGTTTCTCGGCGCTTTTTAGAGACATGAGGTGTCATTGAGAGACTGCTGTGGTTATTTACGTTGTCAAAATATAAACAAAACCTGAATGTTCCATTTTTATCCAAGTTAAGATCCACATTGATAAAGAGTTTACTTTAAAATGGCTATCATAAAAATCAAGGTTTTTAAACGTTTTGTGCTTTTTAAAACATTTAACATTGCCTGGGGGCTGTACAGAGAACATATAATAAGCAAATTTCAGTTCTGGGAATTTACCCCAAGGAAATAATCAAGCTGTTAAGACATATTCAAGAGTTTACCAATTGTTTATAGCAATGGAAATTAAAAACAGTCTCACTATCTAAATGGCTGAGTGGTCAAACCAAGGTATATCTGGTCCATTCAGAGAAATACTATGCAGCCATTATGAACAATGTTACAGAATTAAGATTAATGCCACAGATCTATGATATGTTCCCATTTGGGGAAAATAAAAATGAATGGGTAAAATAAAAAAACAGGCTTGGCACCTATAGCACAGTGGTTACAGTGCCAGCCACATACACCAAGGGTGGCGGGTTCAAACCCAGCCCTGGCCAGCTAAACAACTACAACAACAAAAAAAAATAGTCAGGCATTGTGGCAGGTGCCTAACAGTCCCAGCTACTCAGGAGGCTGAGGCAAGAGAATCACTTAAGCCCAAGAGTTCGAGGTTGCTGTGAGCTGTGACACCATGGCACTCCACCGAGAGAGATTAGTGAGACTCTGTCTCAAATAAATAAATAAATAAATAAATAGACAATAACAAGTGTCAGTGAGGAAGCAGAGAAAATGGAACCCTCCCACCCTGCAGGAGGGACTATAAAATAGTGCAATTGCTTTGGAAAATAGGAGGGTAGTTCCTCGAAAGGTTAAATAGAGTTATGCAACCTAGTAACCACCTTTCTAGATATATGCCCAAGAAAAATGAAAATGTATGCTTATTCAAAAACTTGCACACAAATGTTCATAGCAGAATTACTAATAATAGCCCCAAAGTAGAAATAACCCAAATGTCCATCAAAATGCGGCTAAACAAGATGTAGTATATCCACATAATGGAATATTACTCAGAAATAAAAAGGAATAAAGTACTGACATGCTCCAACATGGATAAACCGTGGATAAATCACGGGAGCATGATGCTGGGACGCCACTTACAAAAGATCACATAGTATATGATTCCATTTATATGCAATGTCTAGAAAAGTTACCTTTTGTCTCCAGAGAGATAAAAAGTAGATTGGGGCAAAATGGGAAGTAGCAGCTAAAGGCTGTGAAGTTTCTTTTGAGGATGATGAAAATGTTCTAAAATTGACCATGGTGATGACTGCACAATTCTGTGAATAGACTAAAAACAACTGAATTGTACAGTTGGGATAACAGACAAATTACATCTCAGTGAAGTTGTTTAAAGTGTTAATAGAGGGTGGTGCCTGTGACTCAAAGGAGTAGGATGCCGGCCCCATATGCCAGAGGTGGCGGGTTCAAACCCAGCCCCGGCAAAAAAAAATAGTGTTAATAGAGGTAACATTTTGGATAGGAAGATTATAGAAAGTTTGTCTTTTTTAAATATAGGCTTATCTATCCTTTCTAACTTTTGTACAATAATATGATTATTTTGAAGGATTTAAAAAAAAATCTTCCCTTGTTATATAGAAAGCACCAAACACACAAAAGATGTGAAAGAATATAGTAGAAATAAACCTTTCCTTGTAAGAGTGGCAAACTAAAAACATCCCTCCTAATCCCAGCAGGGTGGCTGCCAGGCAAGGCCCAGCTCAGCATCATGTCAACCCTGATCAGTTATGACCTCAGGCCTCAACCCAAGGCTGGGCACAAAACCTCAAATACTTTTTGCATGGATGATGGTTTACTGAGAGGCCACTGACGTAACAAATGTGATGATGAACTCAGAACATTTCCTAAGAGGTTACAGGACGTATTCTAAGGGTGGGGGGGGGACTGAAGAAAAACAGAGAAATTTTATTTTCACACTATTGTATTTGCTGTGTGTCTGTACATGAACACAGACCATAAGATAACCAGAAGTGATATAGAGATTGTCTAAAACTAACTCAAATTTTAAAAAGTGAATGCGAGGGCTCAGCCCCTGTAGCTCAGTGGCTAGGGTGCCAGCCACGTACACTAGGGCTGGCAGGTTCAAACCCAGCCCGGGCCTGCTAAACAACAATGACAACTACAAGAAAAAAAATAGCTGGGCATTATGACGGGCGCCTGTAGTCCCAGCTACTTGGGAAGCTGAGGCAAGAGACTCGCTTAAGCCCAAGAGTTTGAGGTTGCTGTGAGCTGTGACGCCACATCACTCTACAGAGGCGACACAATGAGACTCTGTCTCAAAAAAAAAAAAAAAGAATGCAAGGAAGGATTTTACAATTATCACTATTTTTAAGTTCTACTTTCCCCAATCTGTATCAGGCCTGTTGTATTCACATGAATATCTCTGACAATGTGCTGCTCTAAGGCTGGGAATTTTAAAACCATAACAGGAGACATAGGTAAAGATAAAGACAGGAAAAAATCCCCAGCTTCTGGGAAATATTTCCAACCAGTATGTTTATTATTCACAGACTATGATTCACCAGCCCCTATTTTTTAAGCCAGGATCACACTCTAATCATATTGCTAGGTTACAGGCCCTGAGTTATTTGTGCATAATAAACACTGAATCCATTAAAATGGTACCTTAGGCTTTTCCCCCCATAACATCTCTTTAGGGAGAACATTTGATTACAAAGCATACAAAATATTGAACCTGCAGATTACTTTGGATCCCCAAGCCAAAGAGGTTTCCAATGAAAAGGATATAGTTAGCCAACCAGCATTCAACCTGAAAAATGGAGTGAAAACTTGAGGCAGGAAAATAACGAACCCCCACACTGTGCAAGAGGTACTATTCTTTCCAGACGTGAGGAAATCCTTATGCTGCTCACTGGATTTATATTGAGAAATGCCGTCTTCATGGAACCTCTCTCAAGAGGAACTCCCATATACACTTCCCCTGTACTCTGAGAAGCTACATTATTTCTAAAAGTTAAGTGGATAGCCCAGTGAATGAAACAATACAACAAGCATGCACCACTGTAGTCTAATTTCAAGATTAGTGACCCTGACAACATCTACTTAATAATACATTCTGTTCAGGGCCTCAGTGCAAACAGCTTGATATTACCTATTAGGATAATTCCTGCAAGGGATAACTATCAGAATACATGATAAGGACATTTCTACTTGAGACTCATCGCTCAGATATATGGTGTGTTTCTGCACACAGCCGGTCTTCAGTTCTCAGTGACTGTTTTTTTACCTCCCACTGAAACCAAAATACTGGCTAAATAAAAGAAATTTGATATATTATAGCTAAAAGAAAAAGCACTTGGCTACCAAATGAAAAAAATTGCCTAAACACTAGAAAATGAGGACTGCTGACAGTTATGATGTAACACTAACCAACACTAGGTATAAGATACTGGTTGAGAATGAAGGGAAAAACTCTCTGACTAAATAAACACATTCTAGATTAACAAAAGACACCCTCCAGTGCTTAATAATGCCAATCAATGTTATTGGCATTTTGGATCTGATAACTTAGAGTCTCAACCCATGCATAATGAGTCAATGTCTGGCTCAATCAGACACACATTGAAAGAAAATCACAGTATTGCTCCAATGCACTAGTTAATCTGTCAATCAAAAAGAAATATCAAAAAATATTCCTTGTAGGCATAGTATAACATTCAAAAAATGATGAAAGAGTAAAAAAGCACCTTTGGCAGGTAAAGAGAACTTACATTTATTATCTATTATGTTCCAGGTGCCTTCTTTTATACGTTTTACATGTCACCATTTCCTGCATCTGCAAAGAGTCTCTTAAGTAAAACAACAAGCCTAGGGCACAGCTAGCAAGTGACCAGTTAGATTTGTCTGAATTTACAGCCACTGTGTTCTGTATAACATCACTGCAAACTCTGCTACAGCTTTCATTTAGAATATTAAAATATGGGAGGCCAAAGCGAGTGGACTGTCTGAGCTCAGGAGTTCAAGATCAGCCTGAAGTACAGTGACACCCTGTCTCTAAAAATAGCTGGGCATTTAGGGGCCTATAGTCCCAGCTATGGGAGGCTCAGGCAAGAGGATTGCTTGAACCCAGGAATTTGAGGTTGCTGGTTGCTGTGTGCTAGGATGCCAGAGGACTCTACTGAGGGTGACAAAGTGAGACTCAAAAAAAAAAAAAAGAATTTTAAAACAATAATTCTTCCTATGTTTGGGGAAACTTTTCCTGGGAAAAAATTCTGGTTTTCACCTAAAAAGCAGTTACGCTAAAACAAAACCTTGTCAAAGATAAGGTTCTAGAGTATTTTACCACAAACTCTTGAGAAGTCTGGGGTTCTAAATACAATTTGGAAATATTTACATGAACTGAAACAATAGCCCCAGTTAAATCTAAATAGTTATTTTGGGCTCTTTAGCCTAAATTATTCAATAGCTAAAACTCTAGAATCCAGTGAAACAGTAGCAAAAAGGAAAGATGTGGCAAAGGAAATCATGTACACCCAGGCCCTAATGGTATGAAATGATCAATTACTGTCAATATGTGGTCATTCTGTTTACTCTTATTTGTGAACAGATGCCAGGCAGTAGTTAACCAATAGAAGGTGAAGTGTTCAGGTTCAAAACCTGGCCTTAGCTATGAAAGTGGACTTTTTTAAATAAGAAAAACTTAACTTACAGAAGTTCTAGCATAAAGAGTGTACAAATTTTCCTTTAAAGAAACCTAAATTTGGGAAAGGTAACCTTATTCATTACTTCGGCTATTTCCAAATTCTTGTTATTCCAAGAGCATGGACAATTATTAACCTACAACGCAAAACCTCCAAAAGTTTACCCTATGGCTGACACACAGGTCCATACATGTCAATTCTCTACCTGGACTCCTGGTACATGATATCCCTATTAAAGAGTACACGGTACCTTTAAAGAGGTCATTTAAAAGGACCTGTACAAATCTGCCATGCCCACATCCTGAACAAAACGTTTCTTAAAAAGCACTCACTAGGCTCGGCGCCTGTGGCTCAACGGGCTAGGGCGCCAGCCACGTACACTTGAGCTGGCCGGTTCAAATCCAGCCCGGACCTGCCAAACAACAATGACAGCTGCAACCAAAAAAAAAAAAAAAAATGGCCGGGCGTTGTGGCGGGCGCCTGTAGTCCCAGCTGCTTGGGAGGCAGAGGCAAGAGACTCGCTTGAGCCCAGAAATTGG